>JAPTMU010000033.1:173324-285729 GCA_028583405.1 Pogonophryne albipinna | reverse complement strand
GAACAATGCATGTACTATAATGTAACAATAATCTGATTTTGTGTAAGTTTTGAATAGGATTCATTGAAGGTGTCTTTCACATTTGAATGTGTATTTATTTAAAACATGTATTAGTTGCTATACTGTAGACATGTAGGCCTAGTACATATGTATAATTATATTATTATTTTAAGTGTGGTTTAAAGTAAACTTATTTAAAGTTATTTGGTTGAGCCAAGTAACCCAGGTGGATGCAATCAGGTAATTAGGACAGAGCCTCTGTTTTTAGATGGGGTTTGTGGCCATGCTGTAGGCCTGACGTTTAAAATAAATGATCAAATCTTATCTGTTAAGATGAACGTTTCATTTAAAAGGTTTTTATTTATTTGTTTAAGGAGGGACCCCAGAGCCAAGGGCAGGCCAAGCAGACCGCCTTCTCCCGCCGCAGGCAGGATCAAACTCTCGGTCCGGCAGCTTCCCCGGTGATGGGCTCCGTGTAACAAGTCCCCTTAGTCTGTGCGGGGAGCCGCACCGTGGGTACTCCCCGGTCTGCTCTATCTGAACCACGGTGATGCTGCTGTCATCGCTCGCCTCTCCTCCGGTGGTGCCCTTGGTTCCCTCCGCCGCCACACTGCCCAGCACACTGGAGATCACTATCCCGTCAGGGGTCGCTAGTCTCTGGCACTGTTATTTTGGGGGTCGCGGGCTGAAAAGTCTCATCATACTTAATCCTAGACCGTTACATGGTACATATTGTACGACTTTGTAATTTTTGAATGTTGATTCGCTCATAGCCTACTGTGCCTTTCACGCAGATAATAAAAGTGCATTTTGAAATGACAAATAGGTTTATGTTTCAAGTTTATTTGCATTAAAAACGTATTTTTAAACCCTTCTGTTCAAAGTTGATATTTTGTTTCTTAAAAGATTACATCTTTAAAAACCTGCTGCTTGCCATTTTTAAAGTTTGATGGAAGAAATTAAATATAGGTCACTTACGTGGAGCTTTAGGCCTGCAATGCTTTAAAAATGTTGGTGTTGTTTCAGTTTTGAAGAGTGAATATTAGGATATAGAACGATATACCGAATATCACGGTATCACGATAAATAAACGTCCCAATACCGTCGTGAGACTGACTACTACTGAATCTACTGTGATTTAAAAAACATATTTTTATTTTTTTTAAACCTTTATTTAACCAGATGGTCCCATTGAGATCTCTTTTTCATGGGAGACCTGTCCAACATGGCAGCAAGTAGGTTACAACATGAACATAAAACAGATAACACAGAAGGACATCGTATTTACAGGGCTACATGTACATACCTAGAGATATTGACTAGTACCAACAGTATATTTCTATCTCACCCTGTCAATAAGCCTCACCTTCTTGGCAACAACTGTATTGTTTTTGAAGTGGTGGAGAGATGTTAGAAATTAAAATCAATGTTTTGATGGCATAAAGTACCTTAAACATACCGTCAGTTTAAATGCTGTTTTATACTGAAAAAACAGAAGTTCTTGTGCACAACCAATTGTTAAGCTTTTATTCTGAAAATCCTTCATCTCCGGTTAGCATTTAGCATGTGGCTAATATACCATTTACTATAGAGGTGAATTTAGCAGCGAGATGATATGATGTTGCACACCGAAACCTACTGATTTCAACACTACAACTATAGACGTCGAGATATTATTATTGCTGAATATTAAATGAAGGTACAGTTTATTTGAATACGTTATTGTTTACAGATGTGGGTAGCATGTGACAACATCCGGAACGACCGGAAACCAAACTGCCATGAAGTATTTCCTGTATTTTTTGGAGTATTGATTACAGCGTTTAGAATGTGTTGAATGAAAAGTCATGAAAGAGTTAAGGAGGAAAAAAGGCGTGTTTAGATATATATTGGATGTACAATGTCTGAATCCTCTGATATGCGTAACAACGGACATTAAATACGTGGAGGGCCGGCCCCCAGCAGCGCCAACCGGCCCACAGGGAGGAGCCAGCAGAGGAGATATATATAACAGCTGGAAAGGTGGAGCGGTCTCTTTCATTCGCTCACGAGAGCCAGAACACAGCTGTTTTTCTGACTGAACAATATTCTACTTGTGACATTACCGCACCTATTTTTTAATTAAAGTACAATTTGAACCTTCTCAGAGACTCCATTTAGTCTCCTTTTTAAAGCCTCTCTCCTGGACGCGAGAATAACGAGCACAGTTATCAGAGACCATGCACAGTTTGACCCACTGCTGTCACCCATGGCCAAATCATATCTCTCTGTCCCACTGTGGTGGCGTTAGACTTTTTCGTTGTCCATAATTTTGACAGACAGGATCGTAAAATATCCGTCATAATCCATTATTACTCGTCGGGTCTGAACTCGCCACTAACGTGTCGCGCTGACACGGGGGGGGGGAAGAGAGAGCACGCTCGTGAACTGTCAAGGGGGTGGGGGGCGGTGTTATGTGCATCGAGACCGGGTGACGACACTACCTATTGACGCAGCAACCACTGTAAGTTATATTCTTGTTTAATTGGACTTCTCCGTTTCATTTATTCTACTCTGTATAATTGTTCTGTAGTTATTGGAGCTAAAACGGCGCTTTTGAGAGATTTTAAATCTCAGATCTGCTCAAAGTGAACCTGTTACACAGGTTTCAGTGGGGCTCTCAACCCTGCATTACAATATAGGCAGGGACACTCTGCTGTCGCCCATCAGCTGTAGAGAGTTAACTAATTAGAAGGGCGTGGCCCCACAGCTGTGAGAACTCAGCATTCAGGCGTCCATTTTAGGTTGCTCTTTCCTGGAGCGTCAGCTTCAGCGTCAGACAGACGAAGACAATGGAGTCCTGCGGGAGTCCCGAGGGTGGCAAAGAGGAGGCAAATCCTCCTCTGATTGAGCTAATTACCGCTGGTGTTTTATTTATTTTCTTTAGCTTTCTAGCCCCTCATGCTATAATCATGTGTATTTTCTCCATTCCTGTTCACGTGTCTTCTCGCAATCATCGCTTGCCCCGTGTATCTCTTAATCGATATAACCGGCCTGCTCTCGTCTATCCCACATGCTCCACTGACATCCAACATCTAGTTTCAGGTGGCCTGTGGAACTGCCAGTCAGCTGTTCCTAAGGCTGACTTCATCTCTGGCTACGCTTCACTGCAGTCCCTGGATTTCCTTGCTCTCACTGAGACGTGGATTACTCCATCCAACACATCCACCCCAGCAGCTCTCTCCACAGCATATTCCTTCTCCCATACACCCAGACCCACTGGCAGAGGAGGTGGCACTGGTCTCCTGCTCTCTCCCAAATGGAGCTTTTCCCTCTTCAAGCTACCTAACTTCACTCCTTCCACCTTTGAATTCCATGCCGTCACAGTAACCCATCCTATACAATGAACCATTGTTGTTCTCTACCGTCCACCAGGCGCCTTGGGAGACTTCTTGGAGGAATTAGATAATCTCCTCTCACACATCCCTGAAACTGGCCCTCCCGCTGTACTTCTTGGAGACTTCAACCTCCAGACAGGGAAGATAGACAAACTAACATTTCTGTTAACCACCTTTGCTTTCTCACTGTCTCCATCCCCACCAACTCATAAAGCTGGCAATGTCCTTGATCTCATATTCTCAAGGAACTGCACTACTTCTAACCTCTCTGTAAACCCGCTCCACACATCCGATCACTTCTTCATTTCATTCTCTCTACCCCTTTCCAAACATAACAAACTAATCTCTTCTCATCCTGCACCTGTCCGCCGTAACCTTCGTTTCCTCTCCCCCTCTAACTTTGCCTCATCGGTTCTCTCAGCCCTCCCTTCCTCTGACTCGTTCCAACTCCTGCCTCCAAACTCTGCAGCAGAAACTCTCCTCTGTAATCTCTCATCCTCTCTGGACTCTCTCTGTCCTCTCACATCTCGGCAGGCTCGTCAGTCCCCTCCTGCTCCCTGGCTAAATGACGCACTGCGTGCTAATAGAACCGTCCTTAGGGCAGCAGAGCGGAAACGGTGGAAATCCAAACACCATGACGACCTCCTAACCTATCAGGCTCTCCTCTCCTCTTTCTCTGCTTCCATCTCTCAGGCAAAAAGCACTTTCTTTCAAGATAAGAGCCAATCTTCCTATTCCAATCCCAACAAACTATTTTCCATCTTCTCCTCCCTCCTGGACCCCCCCAAAGCCCCTTCCCCCTCCTCCCTCCTGGACCCCGCAAAAGCCCCTTCCCCCTCCTCCCTCCTGGACCCCCCCAAATTCCCTTCCCCCTCCTCCCTCCTGGACCCCCCCAAAGCCCCTTCCCCCTCCTCACTTCTGTCCAGCGACTTTGTTAACCACTTTGAAAAAAAGGTTGATGATATTCGCTCTTCTTTTTCTGACACACCTTTACTCCCCGCTGGGTCACCAGACCCTCCTTCCACCCACACACTAACCTCCTTTTCCCCTCTCTCTCCAAGTGAGGTTCTTACCCTCATTACCTCTGCCCGCCCTACCACCTGTCCTCTGGACCCTATCCCTTCAAACCTCCTTCAGACTATCGCTCCTGATATTCTACCGTTTCTCACCCATTTCATCAACACTTCTCTAACTTCTGGTCACTTTCCAAATAGTCTTAAGGAGGCAAGAGTAAACCCTCTCCTAAAGAAACCCACTCTCAACCCGTCTGATGTTATGAACTACAGGCCTGTCTCTCTCCTCCCGTTCCTGTCTAAAACACTTAAACGCGCTGTCTTTAAACAACTCTCCTGTTATCTCCATCAGAACAACCTTCTGGATCCGCACCAGTCTGGTTTCAAGGCAGGTCACTCCACAGAAACTGCTCTCATTGCTGTCACTGAGGAACTGCACACTGCCAAAGCAGCATCCCTCTCCTCTGTCATCATCCTGTTGGACCTGTCTGCTGCATTCGACACGGTGAACCATCAGATCCTCCTTCGCACTCTCCAAGAACTTGGAGTTTCAGGCTCTGCACTTTCCCTCCTCACCTCATACCTCAAAGACCGTACCTACAGGGTAACTTGGAGAGGGTCCGAGTCCGACCCTTGTCAATTAACTACAGGGGTCCCTCAGGGCTCTGTTCTTGGTCCCCTCCTCTTCTCCTTGTACACAAACTCGCTCGGATCAGTCATTAGCCCGCATGGTTTTTCATACCACTGCTACGCTGACGACACCTAATTAATTCTGTCCTTTCCCCACTCAGAGACCCAGGTCGTCGCACGCATCTCTGCTTGTCTAGCTGACATCTCTCAGTGGATGTCTGCTCATCACCTCAAGCTCAACCTTGACAAGACTAAACTGCTTTTCCTTCCGGGAAAAGATTGTCCCACTCTTGACCTGACGATCAACATCGGCACCTCTGTTGTTTCCCCGACTCAGACTGCAAGGAATCTGGGTGTGACCCTAGATAACAACCTGTCTTTCACTGCAAACATCGCTGCTACAACCCGTTGCTGCAGATACACGCTTTACAACATCAGGAAGATACGTCCCCAGCTGACCCAGAAAGCCACGCAGGTTCTGGTCCAGGCTCTCGTTACCTCACGCCTAGACTACTGCAACTCCCTCCTGGCTGGTCTACCTGCATGTGCCATCCGACCTCTGCAGCTCATCCAGAATGCAGCGGCTCGTCTGGTCTTCAACCTTCCTAAATGTTCCCACACCACTCCGCTCCTCCGCTCCCTTCACTGGCTTCCGGTAACTGCTAGAATCCACTTCAAGACACTGGTACTTGCGTACCATGCTGCGAATGGATCTGGCCCTTCCTACATCCAGGACATGGTTAAACTGTACACCCCAACGCGTGCACTACGCTCTGCATCAGCCAAACGATTCGCTGCACCCTCGCTGCGAGGGGGACCCAAGTTCCCATCAGCAAAAACACGTGGGTTTGCTATCCTGGCTCCAAAATGGTGGAATGAGCTCCCCATTGACATCAGGACAGCAGAAAGCTTACACACCTTCCGGCGCAGACTGAAAACTCATCTCTTTCGACTCCACTTCGAGCGATAGAACTATTAACAAAGCACTTATATACTAATAAAGGACTGGCTTATCTATAGCCAGTTGAGTAGCACTTGAAATGTTTGGCTCTATGAAACCTGATGTACTTATATGATTCTGTTTTCTTCAAGGTTGTGTCTTCCTGGTCGATTGTACTTATTGTAAGTCGCTTTGGATAAAAGCGTCAGCTAAATGCAATGTAATGTAATGCCTTGTTATGCATGCCCACCGAGATATGCATGCACCTCGCGGGAGCGCGCACAGCGTAAAGCAAAAACTCCCAGACATTTCAATGATCTGTACGGCAAAGTACTGTTTGGAAACTATATAATTTACTTGTGGAGGGCGTGCATAACACGGCATAACACCAGAGCCTCGCTGCGGGGAAACTTTGGCGCTGTTCCGAGTTTGTTCTAATCTGTCAAAATGATGGACTGCTTTCAGATTTTTCCGTCATTGTTAAAAAAGATATTCGGTTAACGCGACCACTGCTGTCCCAGCAACATCAGTACCAAGCGAGAGAGTTGTTTCCACAGCACAACATCCCAGCTTCTACCTGGAAATGTGGACATTCTCATATTCCTGAAAACCTGTCTGATGATGCTGAGTGAGTGAGTTAGTGAGTTTTAGTGATTTTCTTGTTCCAGTCTGTTACTGTCACTCTGTTTTTGACACTTTAAAATACTGCTATCCTTCTAAAATAATGTACACATCAGATTTATTATTTAATAAAGAACATTTTTCCAAGTAAAACATTTTTAAATAAAACAACAAACGTTTTTTTTCCTTTATCATTCAATATCGCGATAAATACCGTACCGTGGACTTGTTATCGCGATATTATCGTACCATGAGTTTTGGGTTTGTTACATCCTTAGTGAATATGGATGTTAAATTCACAAATTAGTATGAATAATCTTAAACAAGAACAGGATCTTGAGCCATGATGTTTTTAAAGTACAGAAACATTCAGAATGCATGACGATTCCTTCAAAGGTTTTGTGATAGACTCTATACTCTTAATTTGTAAAGTAATAATAATACATGTGAATGATTGAGCTCATTAGTGGCCTGACTGGCCCTCCTAATTTGGTCTAAAAAAAGTCAATGATGATCATTGTGAAGGGGTGTCCAGCCCATATCAACAACATACCAAACTACATAGGCTAATGTGAGATTCAGACATTTAAAAATCATGTTTTCATGTTATAGTAGGCCTTACATGAACCTGTTTGAAACCTTAATGACCCCATGATGTGATTATTTATAACTTAAAACCTTTAACAACTATATTTAGACGTTCATAAATATCTACATGTATGTATTAAAACATGTGTAGCAGTTACACAAACATTAATAGATGATCTCATTATTACCAATTTATATTTACTAAAAAATAAAGTTTACTAAGTCCCCTTTTTGTTTTAATTTATTAATTAGACAAAATGATTTGTGCTTAAAGTCATTATACTGTTGTGTCTCAAACGGATAGATAGATTAATAATGTGCCTAATAGTTGCTTAAAATGCTACAATAACATTTGCAATTCGTTTTTAATCTGCCATGTACGGTGTCAATGTCTCTCAGCCACCGTAGTGTCGTATCAGGTAGGCGTGTTGTGTACTTGCGGAGGCTGCAGCTAGACCATATTGCAAAAAGATGCTGAAAAATACATTTTAGTGACAGACAAATACAATAAAACAATGTGGTCCTGCTTTCCGTTGTGTTTTAAAGATGTTTCTTCATGTATGGAACATTTATGATGTTCTATCTGCATCGTTTCTGAAGCTGCAGTACGTTTCTCCTGATGGAAGAGGTTTGGTACCTGTAGAGTAAATCTGTATTTAGTCACATAATAAAAACCAGGAAAGGGCGGAATGTATTACTCAGATAAAAAGTCCTGGTTCTTTGTATAATAAAATAACAAAGTTCATTTTGTTTCCTCTGTGTTTGTTTCATGTTCATCAGTCGGAGTCTCTGAACACCAGGTCCTTCACGCTGCCGGCGGTTCGCAGCGTTTCCTCGCCATCCTTCTTCCTCGTCTTCCTCTGCTTGATGTTCAGACTCTTGGAGCGCAGCGTTGGGTACATCCTGTCCTCCAGAGGCTCCTCCCCCTCTCCGATGTTACTCTCCTCCACTTCCTGTTTGTCCTCCGGGTCCTGGTGGGCGGAGCTACAGATGACTGTGCTGCTGAATAACTTCCTATTGGAGGAGCTGCTGAGGGTGGGGGAGGACAGATACTGCGTGACCTTTGACCTCTCCAGGGGGAAGGAAACCGAACCCCTCAGCCGGGTTTCCTCCGGAGGGTCAGGGCTGATGGGGGGGTTGGGGTCGGGGGGGCAGGGGGAGATCAGGATGTTAACGTTGGACAGAGACTGAGTCCTCTCTCTGGAAACCCCCACCTCCAGAGTCCACCCTGAAACAGGAAGCACAGGTTAGCATGTGTTTGTACTGTTAGCACAGGTTAGCATGTGTTAGCACAGGTTAAACACTTAGCAAAAGTGCGCAGGTATACAAACGGTTTCTCTCAGAGATAATCTAAGTTATTTTCTCATACCTTTGTACGATTTTATCAAAAATTGAGACTTTAATTGCAGAAAAACCCACATTCATCATTTATCATGAATCCGTGTGTTTTTTTTAGTGCAGATATTCTCTTTAATCTCAGAACATCCACGTTTTTTCACTGTTTTTAGCCATTTTTGTTTTAATTTTACGACTTTAATCCTGTTAACCAAGGTCCTTCAGTGTTAGCTTCCTGGTTCTTGACCCACCTCTCAGGGGTCTGGCTCGTCTCTCTGGGCTCAGTTGGAAGCTCTCGTTGCCCCCCTCAACGTCCCCGGCCCTGAAGAGGTCCTTCCCCACCTCTGGGTCCCTGGAGAGGCCCTTCCCCATCTCTGTGTCCCCAGAGACACCCTTCCCAAGCTCTGTGTCCCCAGAGAAGCCCTTCCCATCCTCCGTTCCCCCGGAGATGCCCTTCCCCATCTCTGTGTCCCCGGAGAGGCCCTTCCCCATCTCTGTGTCCCCGGGGACGCCCTTCCCCAGCTCTGTGTCCCCGAAGAGGCCCTTCCCATCCTCCTTTCCCCCGGAGATGCCCTTCCCCATCTCTGTGTCCCCGGAGAGGCCCTTCCCATCCTCTGTGTCCCCGGAGACGCCCTTCCCCATCTCTGTGTCCCCGGAGAGGCCCTTCCCATCCTCCGTCCCCCCGGAGATGCCCTTCGCATCCTCCGTCCCCCCGGAGACGCCCTTCCCCATCTCTGTGTCCCCGGAGAGGCCCTTCCCCATCTCTGTGTCCCCGGAGAGACCCTTCACCTCCTCCGTCTCCCCGGATAGGCTCTTGCCCAGCTCTGTGTCTCCGGAGAGGCTCTTCCCCAGCTCCGTGTCCCCGGAGACGCCCTTCCCCAGCTCCGTGTCCCCGGAGACGCCCTTCCCCAGCTCCGTGTCCCCGGAGAGGCCCTTCCCATCCTCCGTCTCCCCGGAGAGGCTCTTCCCCAGCTCTTTGTCCCCGGAGAGGCTCTTCCCCATCTCTGTGTCCCCGGAGAGGCTCTTCCCCATCTCTGTGTCCCCGGAGAGGCTCTTCCCCATCTCTGTGTCCCCGGAGAGGCTCTTCCCCATCTCTGTGTCCCCGGAGAGGCCCTTCACCAGCTCCGTGTCCCCGGAGAGGCCCTTCCCCAGCTCCGTGTCCCCGGAGAGGCCCTTCCCCAGCTCCGTGTCCTCGGAGAGGCCCTTCCCCCCTTCCGTGTCCCCGGAGAGGCCCTTCCCCCCCTCCGTGTCCCCGAAGAGGCCCTTCCCCCCCTCCGTGTCCCCGAAGAGGCCCTTCCCGCCCTCCGTGTCCCCGGAGAGGCCCTTCCACCCCTCTGGGGACCCGGAGAGGCCCTTCCCCCCCTCTGGGGACCCGGGGCCCCGGTCCTCCAGCTCCAGCTGGTAACGGTACAGGCTGTACCCGTCGCTGCTGTTCATGCTGCCGTGGCGCAGCAGGCCCGGGCCCTCGCAGAGGGAGGAGCCCCGGCTGCGGACCAGCTCGGCCCGGTCAAGCCCCCCCAGCCGCTCAAGAGCACTCAGCATCCGGGAGGAAAACTCCTCCAGCTGAGTCAGCCGGAGGTCCACGGTCTGCAGGGACGCCTTCATTGAGTGCTCCCGCTCGTTCACCTCCTCCAGACGCATGGACATGTTCTCCACCCTGCCACACATGATAGAAGTCTGTATAAGTATACTAATAGAGTTTATATATATATATATATACATTCTGTTCATTCTGTTCAGATTTATTTCTCTGTCAAAAAAATGTATTGGCAGAAGAGCGTTCATGTTCAAAGCCCCAACAGACTGGAATACTTGACCTGCTGCTATTAGACCTCTGTCATCATTGGGTATGTTTAAACATGCATTGTTATCTCACTTTCAGCTGCTCTGTACTTGTTATTAATGAAACTGTTATTAATGAAACTGATATTGATGAAACTGATTTGCTCGACTGTCTCAAATTGTAATGATTGTGTGCATTGCTTGAATTGTACTTAACAGACTGTATGTGGTTTGTCTTGAGTGTCATGTTTTGCATTTTGTCTTTTTGTTTATGTCTGTCAGTTGTTGCTATTGTCGGGACCCCCTTGAAAACGAGACGGTGCATCTCAAGGGGTTTATCCCAATCAATAAAAATGTCTATTGTGGTGGGGTACCTCTCTGAGGTGACTCTGATCCTCTCGTTGTTGGACGACTGTTTCTCGTCCTCCTTCTCTCTGAAGTACTCCTCCACACATTGCTCCTCAAACTCATGCAGACTCTTCAGCTCCTCCGCACTCAGCACCAGCTCTGAAATACACATATAAATATATAACAATATATTTATTTAAAATGTTGGAAGTGGATAAATGAACGTGTATCTCAAATTTAACATCGGACAGATATTCCTGTATATGTTTATTAACAGCATATGTTATAAGTCAAGGCTTTGACAGAGGCATATACTGTTTATATGTTGTAATTAAATAAGACATCATATATTAATCTTTAACTAAGGGCTCTCACAGAGGTGTATATATATATATATATATATATATATATATATATATATGTTATTAAAAATAACACAATAGATATTAATCTAATATGCTCTAACCAAGGAGTATATATATGTTGTTATTAAAGATAGATGATTAGATATAAATGTTTAACTCAGGGCTCTTACGGAGGCGCCTCTCGCCGTCATCGCGCTCGCCGTCGGTCCGGCGCCGGCAGCGGCAGCAGAGTCTGCGCAGCATGATGTAAATGTGTGGGAAGACGATGAGGGGGGGGGGCAGGATGGGCCGATCGTGGAAGGTCATGATCAGCTGATAGCGCTGGAACTTCCACACCTGGTTAGAGATGGACTTCACCTCGAAGAACGTGTTACTGCGGAGAGGAAGAGGAGGACAGCAGGTCAACTTTGTGCTAACATGTAAACAAAACCTTGAGCTAATGTTCCAACTTAGCCTTGTGCTAACGTGTAAACAAAGCTTCGTTTTTACTTTACCATGCTTTGACACATAGCCTGTAGATATCATATGGAGTTCAAACTTAGCCACGTGTTAATATTTTAACAATTTTCTTTTAACATTTTGATGTCAAAACTAAATATTGTGCTAAGGTTCAAAACTAGCTTTGTGCTTGAGATCAAACTAAGCCTCGTGCCAGTGGTTGAACTTGAAAAATGCTATTATTATATTGGTCGAGAGGTAAGAAGATTTCTCCTCAAGTCTTAAATTAAATGCAGATTAGTGTAAATATTAACTTGGAAATAACATTTTATTTTGTAGAGGTGTTGATCTGGGGTCAGTGTGTTTCCTGATCTGGGGTCAGTGTGTTTCCTGATCTGGGGTCAGTGTGTTTCTTGGTCTGGGGTCAGTGTGTTTCCTGATCTGGGGTCAGTGTGTTTCCTGGTCTGGGGTCAGTGTGTTTCCTGATCTGGGGTCAGTGTGTTTCCTGATCTGGGGTCAGTGTGTTTCCTGGTCTGTGGTCAGTGTGTGCTGTGTGTATATGTATTTAACACTGACTTGAAGACAGCAATGAGCAGGTTGACCAGCAGGATGTTAGCCACCAGCAGGTAGCAGGCCATGAGGGCGGGGGTGAGCCCGGCGCCAGGGATACAGGGGGGGAGCTTCTTCCCATCTTCATCGTACAAGTTGTCTCCACACGGAGCTAAACCCAAACACAGCATTATTATATGTGCTCTATCTATATATATATATATATATATCACCTGTGCAGGTCATCTGCTTTCAGAAAACGTTCACAATAAAACAACTCAACAAATTTTTGGGCTTTTATTTTGAAAGAGAAGAAGATAGTGAGCTGAAGTTCACGGTAAATGATGTCTGAGTCACTTACGGTTGATTTCCATTGCATACACTGTCCGTCAACAGTCAAAGGGAAACAGAAAAGAGGCAGAAAATCAAATTACAGTTATAATAAGCCGTAAATTGGACAGCAGAGGACCAATCTGCACAGTGGGGACATTTCTGTGGAAAATGGGTGGGGATAGAGGTTAAGGACACAGGTTAAGGACTCAGGTTAAGGGTAGAGGTTAAGGACCCAGGTTAAGGACAGGGGTTAAGGATAGAGGTTAAGGACAGGGGTTAAGGATAGAGGTTAAGGACAGAGGTTAAAGATAGAGGTTAAGGACACAGGTTAAGGACAGGGGTTAAGGATAGAGGTTAAGGACAGAGGATAAGGATAGAGGTTAAGGACAGGGGTTAAGGATAGAGGTTAAGGACAGAGGTTAAAGATAGAGGTTAAGGACACAGGTTAAGGATAGAGGTTAACGATAGAGGGTGAAGACACAGATTAAGGACACAGGTTAAGGATATAGGTTAAGGATAGAGATTAAGGATAGAGGGTGAAGACACAGGTTAAGGACACAGTTAAGGACATAGGTTAAGGACATATGTTAAGAATAGAGGTTAAGGATAGAGGGTGAAGACACAGGTTAAGGACACAGTTAAGGACATAGGTTAAGGACATATGTTAAGAATAGAGGTTAAGGATAGAGGGTGAAGACACAGGTTAAGGACACAGTTAAGGACATATGTTAAGGATAGAGGTTAAGGATAGAGTTTATGGATAGAAGGTGAATACACAGGTTAAGGACACAGGTTAAGCACACAGATTAAGAATATAGGTTAAGGACATAGGTTAAGGACACAGGTTAAGGATAGAGGTTAAGGACAGAGGTTAAGGACAGAGGTTAAGGACACAGGTTAAGGATAGAGGTTAAGGACAGTGAGGATGGACATTTTGCAGTCTTACTATGAACTCTAGTCTTACAGTCTATGGAGTCTGCAAACACCTCTCCGTAGATCATCCAGTAAGGCATGTAGAAGATGTTGCGGGCCAGCCTCCAGGTGGGCTCCTCGTCCGGGTGAAGGATCGCCTGCTTCGCCACGCCAAAGCTCATCAGGACCACCAGCATGATGACCACGAAGTACAGCATGTCGATCATCTGTTAGAAACACCAGGACCACCAGCATGAGGACCAGCAAGTACAGCATGTCAATCATCTGTTACAAACACCAGGACCACCAGCATGAGGACCAACAAGTACAGCATGTCGATCATCTGTTAGAAACACCAGGACCACCAGCATGAGGACCAGCAAGTACAGCATGTCGATCATCTGTTACAAACACCAGGACCACCAGCATGAGGACCAACAAGTACAGCATGTCGATCATCTGTTATAAACACCAGGACCACCAGCATGAGGACCAGCAAGTACAGCATGTCGATCATCTGTTACAAACACCAGGACCACCAGCATGAGGACCACCAAGTACAGCATGTCGATCATCTGTTACAAACACCAGGCCCACCAGCATGAGGACCAGCAAGTACAGCATGTCGATCATCTGTTATAAACACCAAGACCACCAGCATGAGGACCACCAAGTACAGCATGTCGATCATCTGTTATAAACACCAGGACCACCAGCATGAGGACCAGCAAGTACAGCATGTCGATCATCTGTTATAAACACCAGGACCACCAGCATGAGGACCATGAAGTACAGCATGTCGATCATCTGTATAAACACCAGGACCACCAGCATGAGGACCACCAAGTACAGCATGTCGATCATCTGTTACAAACACCAGGACCACCAGCATGAGGACCAGCAAGTACAGCATGTGGATCATCTGTTATAAACACCAGGACCACCAGCATGAGGACCAGCAAGTACAGCATGTCGATAATCTGTTATAAACACCAAGACCACCAGCATGAGGACCACCAAGTACAGCATGTGGATCATCTGTTATAAACACCAGGACCACGAGCATGAGGACCAGCAAGTACAGCATGTCCATCATCTGTTATAAACACCAGGACCACCAGCATGAGGACCAGCAAGTACAGCATGTGGATCATCTGTTATAAACACCAGGACCACCAGCATGAGGACCATGAAGTACAGCATGTCGATCATCTGTTATCAACACCAGGACCACCAGCATGAGGACCAGCAAGTACAGCATGTCGATCATCTGTTATAAACAACAGGACCACGAGCATGAGGACCAGCAAGTACAGCATGTCCATCGTCTGTTATAAACACCAGGACCACCAGCATGAGGACCAGCAAGTACAGCATGTCGATCATCTGTTATAAACACCAGGACCACCAGCATGAGGACCAGCAAGTACAGCATGTCGATCATCTGTTATAAACACCAGGACCACCAGCATGAGGACCCCCAAGTACAGCATGTCGATCATCTGTTATAAACACCAAGACCACCAGCATGAGGACCAGCAAGTACAGCATGTCGATCATCTGTTATAAACACCAGGACCACCAGCATGAGGACCAGCAAGTACAGCATGTCGATCATCTGTTATAAACACCAGGACCACCAGCATGAGGACCAGCAAGTACAGCATGTCGATCATCTGTTATAAACACCAGGACCACCAGCATGAGGACCAGCATGTACAGCATGTGGATCATCTGTTATAAACACCAGGACCACCAGCATGAGGACCAGCAAGTACAGCATGTCGATCATCTGTTATAAACACCAGGACCACCAGCATGAGGACCAACAAGTACAGCATGTGGATCATCTGTTATAAACACCAGGACCACCAGCATGAGGACCATGAAGTACAGCATGTCGATCATCTGTTATCAACACCAGGACCACCAGCATGAGGACCAGCAAGTACAGCATGTCGATCATCTGTTATAAACACCAGGACCACCAGCATGAGGACCAGCAAGTACAGCATGTCGATCATCTGTTATAAACACCAGGACCACGAACATGAGGACCAGCAAGTACAGCATGTCCATCATCTGTTATAAACACCAGGACCACCAGCATGAGGACCAGCAAGTACAGCATGTCGATCATCTGTTATAAACACCAGGACCACCAGCATGAGGACCAGCAAGTACAGCATGTCGATCATCTGTTATAAACACCAGGACCACCAGCATGAGGACCAGCAAGTACAGCATGTCGATCATCTGTTATAAACACCAGGACCACCAGCATGAGGACCAACAAGTACAGCATGTCGATCATCTGTTATAAACACCAAGACCACCAGCATGAGGACCACCAAGTACAGCATGTCGATCATCTGTTATAAACACCAGGACCACCAGCATGAGGACCACCAAGTACAGCATGTCGATCATCTGTTATAAACACCAGGACCACCAGCATGAGGACCAGCAAGTACAGCATGTCGATCATCTGTTATAAACACCAGGACCACCAGCATGAGGACCACCAAGTACAGCATGTGGATCATCTGTTATAAACACCAGGACCACCAGCATGAGGACCAGCAAGTACAGCATGTCGATCATCTGTTATAAACACCAGGACCACCAGCATGAGGACCACCAAGTACAGCATGTCGATCATCTGTTATAAACACCAGGACCACCAGCATGAGGACCAGCAAGTACAGCATGTGGATCATCTGTTATAAACACCAGGACCACCAGCATGAGGACCACCAAGTACAGCATGTGGATCATCTGTTATAAACACCAGGACCACCAGCATGAGGACCACCAAGTACAGCATGTCGATCATCTGTTATAAACACCAGGACCACCAGCATGAGGACCACCAAGTACAGCATGTCCATCATCTGTTATAAACACCAGGACCACCAGCATGAGGACCAGCAAGTACAGCATGTGGATCATCTGTTATAAACACCAAGACCACCAGCATGAGGACCAGCAAGTACAGCATGTGGATCATCTGTTATAAACACCAGGACCACCAGCATGAGGACCACCAAGTACAGCATGTCGATCATCTGTTATAAACACCAGGACCACCAGCATGAGGACCAACAAGTACAGCATGTGGATCATCTGTTATAAACACCAGGACCACGAGCATGAGGACCACCAAGTACAGCATGTCGATCATCTGTTACAAACACCAGGACCACCAGCATGAGGACCAGCAAGTACAGCATGTCGATCATCTGTTATAAACACCAGGACCACCAGCATGAGGACCAGCAAGTACAGCATGTCGATCATCTGTTATAAACACCAGGACCACCAGCATGAGGACCAGCAAGTACAGCATGTCGATCATCTGTTATAAACACCAAGACCACCAGCATGAGGACCATGAAGTACAGCATGTCGATCATCTGTTATAAACACCAGGACCACCAGCATGAGGACCACCAAGTACAGCATGTGGATCATCTGTTATAAACACCAGGACCACCAGCATGAGGACCACCACGTACAGCATGTCGATCATCTGTTACAAACACCAGATGCGAGGAGACGTACGAACAAACTCACTACAATGGTAGCGTAGTCTGATCGATCCGATCTCCTTTCAGAATTAATATTTAAAGTGTTTTGCTCGGTACGACCCGGAATAGCCAAAGCATCAATTCAATTCAATTCAAAACCTTTATTTATCCAGGTAAAATCCCATTGAGATCAATGATCTATTTTTCAAGGGAGACCTGCAGCAGTAGGTTCCACAAGAAGACATACAAACATAAACAACAGAACAACAAAAGGACATCATACAGCAAAATGTACAGGGATTACAATTTACATATTTAACCACATGTACAGGTACCAACAGCATCTGATTGGTTAGCATCCAGCCAAGCTTTAAAAACATGTAGTGGTACTAGCTTGGTAATTTTCCATTATTTTTGCAGACTGTTCCAAGTTAGTGGAGCTGCACATCTAAAAGCTTTCTTCCCTAAGACAGTCCTAGCACTTGGCACATTTAATAAAACCACAGCATGCGATCTCAGGCAATAAGTACTTTCAATTCGCAGAGAGATCAGGGAGCAGATATAAGATGGTAGTTTATCCAACATGGCTTTGTAAATGAAAAAGTACCAGTGACTGAGCCTCCGTACAGTAAGTGATGGCATAAATCAATATCAGTATGAAGTTATTTCAACATCATTTTGATGCGTTTATTAAAGTAAAATCGAGGTAAAATATGATCGTTTTGTTGTCGTTGTTGGTCAATAATTTAGTCAAAACTTTCAGTTCAACGCTCTGGCCGTAGCGTGGCAGCCAATTTGAGACTTAGGCATGCAGGGTCCAACCTGGTCTAAATGTCCTTTGCTTCATTAGAGTCCCGGCCTTAGGACTTTAACCGGTCAATGATGAGTCATAGATATAGCGCCACCTGCTGTTGACAGGAAGCTTTATTTTAATGAGTTTCATCAACAGTTACATGTAGGAGTGCCGTACCATCTTCCCGATCATCATGACGTAGGGCCCCAGGTACTTATTGACGCCGAAGATGTCGAGGACTCGGATGTACCAGAAGATGATGTCCACGCAGTAGATGACGCGTCCGTAGCCCATGGAGGGTTCGCTCTGCAGCCGCAGGAGGAGACCCAGCAGGAACACGGCGATGGCCGCCATGTCCGTGATGTTCCAGTAATCCTCCATCCAAACGTTGATCTTCTGCTTCAGCTTCCCGGGCTCCGACATCAGGATCTGAGGGGGGGTTCAGTACATTTATACACTATCAGTACTTTTCCTTAGCCCCACCTCAACCTCACCCCACCTGTCAGCCACTCAGCTCACCTGTGCTCCCAGCTGCAGCTCATCTGCAATCAAGCCAGTGTTTAAAAGGACCCACCGTGACAGGTGTTACAGGACATTTAACTGTTCTGAAAAGTTCCTTATACAGCTCCCTAAGTGACACACCCTGCACAGTCTGGTGGGTCATGGGCCAGGTCATGTGATTTAGTGTTTCTATAACAACATGTCCAAGATGTCCATGTGCCAGACTAACACATGTGACAGAACTAGCTACATTTCAGAAGCTTGTTTTTTGTTGCTAAATGTAAAATTCAAGCCATTTAAGAATTAAAATGCTTACATAACACGTCCTTTATTACATTTAACCTGTTGTGGAAACATTTATTGATCAGATTGATATGAAACAAATGAAATAAACATCGCTGTGAAACTGATGTCACATCGGGACTTTAACCTTAAACTTTCAAAGTAAATCTGGATTGACACATATGTCAGAATTAGAAATATGATAATGATCTGCTCAGTTAATTTAGCTGATTCAATTATATTTAGTTAATATATTCTTTATTCCTCAATTCAAAGAATGTTCAAACTAATTTAAACAAAAAAAATCATCCTCATTAACCTGTTAAGCCCCGAGCCTGTTTTTCAGGTTTCAGGCTCGAAAAGGACATTCCCAGAACAAAGGACGATATCTTCTAAAAGGGTTAAATTAATAATCTTTGTTCTCAAAGTAATGATAAACCTGTGAGTTGGATGTAGAAAAGTCAGATTCAATATAGATGTTTTTTATTTTAAAGAGAATTCAGATTGAACATGGTAAAAAACTGTAAATTATAGTGTCCGTCCAAAACATATGTTGTACTTATAGTGAAAACTAACCTTGGATGATGGGTTAGTAGACTAAAAGCTTTAGGAATCCAAATTACAACATATAATAAGTACCCTGTATGAAGATTGATGCAAAACAAGTGATATTTTACCTTTTCAGACAGATTTAGCAAAAAAAACCTCTTCTGGGGCCATTTGGGTGGATTTTCCATATCTCTGGCCCCCCTTGCTGGATTTTGACATGTGACATCTCTTTCTAACCGTCAGAGCCAATGGAATCGAGGGGAAATCCCACATAGTCCTTATTTGGTAATGTGTGTGCTTTAGACTGCTGCATAGCCAAGACCGGAAGCAGCAGCCACTCTGGTGGCTACCATTAGCAGCTAACTTTTGCTCTCCGATTTTTACATAAAAATTGAATTATGGATTATAAATGAAATATTTTTTTTATACAGATACGTTAAAAACCTATGGATTAACCGATTCAGCCGCGTTTTTTCTCGTTTTAATGCCATTGAACACGTCTTTTGATCAGATTGACAGCTACGGTGAGACGATCTCCCTAGAAGCTCCGTAAAGGTACGTGTTGTGATGTCTGTGTTTGCTTGCCCTGTCGCAAGTTCGGATGACTCAGTGATGATACTATATACCTAAATAATCTGTGGAACCTCAGCTTTAATCGGATATATTGTATGTGCAGCTACGATTACGAAGTAATAAGGGTACTTTTATCTTGAGTTCTGTGCCAATGTCCGTTAGTATTTTTCACTAAGGGGTCATTTAGATGCTTCATATGAGACTTGTGTTTTGTTTTGGTAAAAATGGTTTGTATCGTCAGTTAGCTGAGATTATTTCCGTTAATCTGGTATAACACATTAATAGATTCTTAAATATTAAGATCCCCTGAGACACAGTGTCGTGAAAAAAAAAACCTAACCCTGACCTTGGAGCTTAACAGGTTAATTAAGTTATAAGAGTTATTTTACCATTAAAGCCCAATGTGACATAAATGTCACTTTTCAGATAGTTGACACTAGGGGGGGTTACTTGTCAGAAATGTGTTTTATGTAGTATATTGGTGTAAATTATTTTGCCCTTAATTTCCCCAAAAGTAGAAATGGGTCCGGTTCTTCGGTTCAAGACTCTTCCGGACTTTGTTCCAGATTGACTTCCCGTTGCCGACCCTGCCTTCCTCTCCTGAATCCCCGGTGAGCCCACCAACCGGTGGAGTTACCTCTTTGTTTCCTGATCCTCTGCCAGGCCCAGACCAACACTGCCAGTTCCTTACTGGTTTTTCAGACTTTCTGTGCACATTACCTGCTCTGTACAAGCTGAGTTTCAAACACTCCTCGTTACTCACTTTTTCGTACTCGTTATACAGATACAGTCTTCTAGTGTATTAGAAATTAAAACCAATGTTGATATGGTGTCATTTGAATTAAATACACTATTTAAAGGACACCTATCATGCTATATTTAAATGATATATTGTAGGGTGTTAGAAATTAAAATCAATGTTGATATGGCGTAATTTGAATTAAATACAATATTTAATTTAAATCAGTTTTATTCTGAAAAACCTGAAGTTCACTAACTATTAACTTAATACTTTTATTCTGAAAATGATTCACTTCCGGTTAGCATTAGCATGTGGCGAAATGCTGCATATTCAAACCGTGAATCAAAGGTGAAATGACATGTGATGTTGTGCACTTTTATAAGCTTCCCTTGACTCTTTTCAGTCTCTCCTGCCTTCAGGGGTTCTAGAATACACTAACAAGGGCCATACCTATATAAGGTTTATTTATACATTTCTGTTTTCAAAATACCAAACAGATCATGCAGTTTAGCCATGCCTCATTTCGCTCTATTTGCTGTTCTCCAGCCCTGTTTTTGCAGGGGGCTGATTCTGTGAGCTGCAGCTGACCATGCCCCCCTGCAGTAGAGGGGAGCGTGCTCTGATCAAGTCAGAAGAGGGGGAGAAAAATAGATCTCCGTCCTCCGTGTTTTATTATATTATTATATAGAGTCGTTATTCATTTGTTTTAAAGCTCAATACATAACAAAGAAGACCTTTGACCGGCACTTCTCAAATTTTGTCCGGAAGATTTAAACTTTAACGGACATCTTGACCAGCGAAAAAAATCTAACTGAAACTCTGCCGCACGTTCCCTCGTCCCTTGGAAGAGGCGGAGAGGTGGGTGTTCTTCATCTGCTGGTGGACTACCGGAGAGAATTACAGTGCTGGCCTCGACGGGGAGGGATTGCATTGAATTACAGCAGCGGGAGCAAACGCTTGCCTTGGGGAGGGAGAAAAAGAGCCACAGCGGAGAATAAACAGAAGGGCAACCATGGCAACCATGCAAGGGAAGTCTTCTTCGCTGCTTTTGTGGCAGACTACAGCGCCACTTACAGGCCTGGCATATGTACTACAGCGTCTCCAGCACTTTTGAGCGGCAATGGCCGGCCGTGGCCCAATCCCACATTCCCCTGATAGGTGGAGAGTTGGCCCAATAGCCGTAGCACCACCGTCCTGACGTCAGGACAGTGTTCAAATCTGGATCCGTTTTTATCAGATCCATTGCAGCCCCGTTTTTAGAGATTTGAGTATGGAGGAAAAGAAAGGGTTGTGTTTTCTGACACTTGGTGAGTTCCCTGGAACACCGGGGACACATATTCATGTATAAAAGATGTACAAAAGTGCATTTTGCATGATAGGTCACCTTTAATTTAAATAAGTTTTATTCTGAAAAAACCGGAAGTTCACACTAGCTATTAACTTAACACTTTTATTCTGAAAATTCTTCATTTCCGGTTAGCATTAGCATGTGGCGAAATGCTACGTTTTCAATCCGTGAATCGAAGGTGAAATGACATGTGATGTTGTACACTGAGCACACTGGGTTTAGCACTCATTTTTTGACGCTGAATAACGTTTATCAGGGAATGTTTAAATAACCACAAACACCAGAATGATGTAATTTAGCAACAGAAAAAGGCAGGAATTGTATTGGACCCACCCTCGACGACGCCGGCCAATAGGAGAAGACCTCAGATCACAACAGGAAGGGCAAGCCAAGAATCGATCTCTTCACCCCCTGACCTCGGCTGACCGGACGCATGGGGGGAGAGCCGCCACTCGCGGATTTAATTTGTACATCAACGCATCTTTTGTGTAATTAAATGCTGTTAACTTTTATAGGCTTCCCTTGACTCTTTTCAGTACGTCCTGCTCTCAGGGTTCAATAATTGCTAACAAGTGTCACCGCAACGCCCACCGTTATCACCTCTTTAGGCTTCAGGTGTGCTTACCTGTCGGACCTTCTCCAGGCCCAGCGTGATGATGTAGGAGATGACAATCCACTCCTGCAGGGACGGCCAGCGCTCCATCTTCACCAGGATGATGTAGTTATACAGAGCCAGGTACACCAGGTAGGAGAGCTGTGGAGAGAGTATTATAATTATTATAATTAATAATGTATTATTGTTATTATTATTTCTATTTTAATTGAATTTGAATGTTTTCATTAATGTTTTTTGTCTTTTTCTTGATGATCCTGGACCTGAAACAGTTTTCAGGTCTTGAACATTCGTAGTCTTTACAAAAACCAGGAGAGACAAACTGTCTAAACTCTTAAAGAAAATGACAGATAATAATTCAGAGATTATAATATCTATACCGTGTTGAACCAGAACTTGGTGAAGGGAGCGTTGTAGAACTCATAGATCTTCTTCCCGATGGGAGTCTTCCTCTTCTTCTTCTGGTCTTCCTCCTCTTCTCCTTTCTTTGACGTGGCGTCCACGTTGGAGGCGGCGTCCTGAAAAACAAACTCAAACTGCTACACTCTGATATGAAAGTTAACTATTAATATTTATCTGAAGTGTTGTTACCTTGCTGGATTTGTCGTCGTCTTTGTTTTTGCCCTCGTCGTTCTCTCTGGACGAATGAAAGGAAGATTCCTCTCCAAGACGAAACTTCATGAGGAGGATTAGAGGCGGGAAGACCAGCCCTAAGATCACCTGCAGACAAAAACTAGATCAATATAATATTAAAATACTTTATCCGCCAACCAAGGTCAGCCTGGTGGCGTGGGCGTTACCTCCAGGCTGTTGCTCTTGCCCATCCTCAGGCAGCCCATCCACATGTCGGTGAGCAGCATCTGGCTGCAGGTGTGGGCGATGAAGTCTCGGTGTTTGGCAGCAACGGCGAGCTTCAGACACGTGGAGTTACTCCAGTTCTTCAGCTCGTAGGTCAGCAGCTTCATGGCCACCTGCTCGTCGTGTTTGTACGACTGATCCAGCAGCTCGTAGGCCAGCTGCCCGAATTCCCTCCACACAGAAAGCAGGAAGTCATGAAAACACACTTCCTGTTTGTGTGGTCACAAAACACCAGGGTTGCATTCTCATTGTGAGTTAAGATCAGGAAGGTTCCTGACAGAGTGACCTGAAGTCTGTGATCTGCAGCCATGATAAGAGCTGATTCTCTAGATGAGAGGAAAGAAGCTTCAATTTCTCCATATTCACCTCCTTTAGGAAACACTGGACCCACCTTTATCACCTCCTTTAGGAAACATTGGACCCTCCTTTATCACCACCTTTAGGAAACACTGGACCCTCCTTTATCACCTCCTTTAGGAAACACTGGACCCTCCTTTACCTCCTCCTTTAGGAAACACTGGACCCTCCTTTATCACCTCCTTTAGGAAATACTGGACCCTCTTTTATCACCTCCTTTAGGAAACACCGGACCCTCCTTTATCACCTCATTTAGGAAACACTGGGCCCTCCTTTATCACCTAACTCACTTGGAGTGATTCTCCAGGTCCTGGAAGTTGTATAATAACTCACTTGGAGTGGTTCTCCATGTCCTGGAAGGTGTATAATAACTCACTTGGAGTTGTTCTCCAGGTCCTGGAAGATGTCGTCCACCAGCTCGCTCTGAGACGACTCGTGGGCCATGGCCTTGTAGAGCTTGCAGGCCACCAGAGCTTTGGCCATGGCCTCCTCGCCGCGCTGCCACAGGAACAGCGCCATCTTCTGGCGCTTCATGAGCACGGCCCACACCATCAGCTCGTGGAATGGGTACTGGAACCGGCTGAGCTCCGGGTCATCCACGTCGATGTCCACCTCCTCCTCCTTCTTCTTGTTCTTCTTCCCCTTGCCCTTTGCTCGCGGCTCGTCATCCTGCGAGACAACATGTCAGAGTCCAGAGCAACATGAGACAGAACCAGGGGGAACAGAACCAGGGAGTAAAGAACCAGTACAGAACCAGGGAGTACAGAACTAGGGAGCACAAAACCAGGGAGCACAAAACCAGGGAGCACAGAACCAGGGAGCACAGAACCAGGGAATACAGAACTAGGGAGCACGGAACCACAGAACCAGGAAGTACCAACCTCCATCCCGAGGAGCTTCAGAGCTTTAGGCTGCAAGATAACAGGAGAGAAATACATCAGAACTTCATCCATTACCATCAGAACTTCATACAGAACCATCAAAACGATCAGCACTTCATTCAGAACCACCAGAACAATCAGCACTTCATCCAGAACCATCAGCCCTTAATTCAGAACAATTAGAACCACAACGACTATCAGCACTTCCTTCAGAACTTTCAGAACTTCATCCAGAATAATTGGAAACATCAGCATTTCTTCCAGAACCATTAGAAACATCAACACTTCATCCAGAACCACCAGAACCATCAGAACCATCAGTCAGAACCATTGAAACTCTTTCAGTTTTGAGGTGGATTTGCTCACCCTCTTCAGGCCGTACAGGTTGTTGTAAAGAGTCCTGAAGCTCTTCCTGGTGTAGTTGCAGCGGTACGCTCCCCCCATCAGCAGCTCCAGAACCAGGCCAATGTCGATGAGGGTGATCTGGTAGTCCGGGGGCAGGTTCCCCTGAACAGCACGTGGTATAATACACATATAATGTCTTTAGTTATTAAGAACCAATCAGGTTTCTGGTTACTGTATTTGTTCATATGAAGAATGGTTGTAAGCAGGAAACACCAAACTGACCTTCTTCACGTCTCGCACCACGAAGTGCAGCGTATTCGCCGGACCCAGCTTCTGCAGAAATGAACACGTGAACATGTTAACACATGAACATACTCACTCATGAACATACTAACACATGAACATACTAACACATGAACATACTAACAAATGAACATACTAACACATGAACATACTCACACATGAACATACTAACACATGAACATACTAACACATGAACATACTAACACATGAACATACTAACACATGAACATACTAACACATGAACATACTAACACATGAACATACTAACACATGAACATACTCACACATGAACATACTCACACATGAACATACTAACATGTGAACATACTAACATATGAACATACTAACATATGAACACATGAACATACTAACACATGAACATACTAACACATGAACATACTAACACATGAACATACTAACATATGAACATACTAACACATGAACATACTAACATATGAACATACTAACACATGAACATACTAACACATGAACATACTAACATATGAACATACTAACACATGAACATACTAACACATGAACATACTAACATATGAACATACTAACACATGAACACATGAACATACTAACACATGAACATACTACCACATGAACATACTCACACATGAACATACTAACATATGAACATACTGACACATGAACATACTAACACATGAACATACTCACACATGAACATACTCACACATGAACATACTAACATATGAACATACTAACACATGAACATACTAACACATGAACATACTCACACATGAACATACTAACATATGAACATACTAACACATGAACATAATAACACATGAACATACTCACACATGAACATACTAACATATGAACATACTAACATATGAACATACTAACACATGAACATACTAACACATGAACATACTCACACATGAACATACTAACACATGAACATAGTAACACATGAACATACTAACACATGAACATACTCACACATGAACATACTAACACATGAACATACTAACACATGAACATACTAACACATGAACATACTAACATATGAACATACTAACACATGAACATACTAACACATGAACATACTCACACATGAACATACTAACACATGAACATACTAACACATGAACATACTCACATATGAACATACTAACACATGAACATACTAACATATGAACATACTAACACATGAACATACTCACACATGAACATACTCACTCATGAACATACTAACACATGAACATACTAACACATGAACATACTAACACATGAACATACTCACACATGAACATACTAACACATGAACATACTAACACATGAACATACTCACACATGAACATACTAACACATGAACATACTAACACATGAACATACTCACACATGAACATACTCACACATGAACATACTAACATGTGAACATACTAACATATGAACATACTAACATATGAACACATGAACATACTAACACATGAACATACTAACACATGAACATACTAACATATGAACATACTAACACATGAACATACTAACACATGAACATACTCACACATGAACATACTAACACATGAACATACTAACACATGAACATACTCACACATGAACATAATCACACATGAACATACTAACATGTGAACATACTAACATATGAACATACTAACATATGAACACATGAACATACTAACACATGAACATACTAACACATGAACATACTCACATATGAACATACTAACATATGAACATACTAACACATGAACACATGAACATACTAACACATGAACATACTCACACATGAACATACTAACATATGAACATACTGACACATGAACATACTAACACATGAACATACTCACACATGAACATACTCACACATGAACATACTAACATATGAACATACTAACACATGAACATACTAACACATGAACATACTCACACATGAACATACTAACACATGAACATACTAACACATGAACATACTCACACATGAACATACTAACACATGAACATACTAACACATGAACATACTAACATATGAACATACTAACACATGAACATACTCACACATGAACATACTAACACATGAACATACTAACACATGAACATACTAACATATGAACATACTAACATATGAACACATGAACATACTAACACATGAACATACTAACACATGAACATACTAACACATGAACATACTAACATATGAACATACTAACACATGAACATACTAACACATGAACATACTCACACATGAACATACTAACACATGAACATACTAACACATGAACATACTAACACATGAACATACTCACACATGAACATACTAACACATGAACATACTAACACATGAACATACTAACATATGAACATACTAACACATGAACATACTAACACATGAACATACTCACACATGAACATACTAACACATGAACATACTAACACATGAACATACTCACACATGAACATACTAACACATGAACATACTAACACATGAACATACTAACACATGAACATACTCACACATGAACATACTAACACATGAACATACTCACACATGAACATACTAACACATGAACATACTAACACATGAACATACTCACACATGAACATACTAACACATGAACATACTAACATATGAACATACTAACATATGAACATACTAACACATGAACATACTAACACATGAACACATGAACATACTAACACATGAACATACTAACACATGAACATACTAACACATGAACATACTAACATATGAACATACTAACACATGAACATACTAACACATGAACATACTCACACATGAACATACTAACACATGAACATACTAACACATGAACATACTAACATATGAACATACTAACACATGAACATACTAACACATGAACATACTAACACCTGAACATACTCACACATGAACATACTCACACATGAACATACTAACACATGAACATACTAACATATGAACATACTAACACATGAACATACTAACATATGAACATACTAATACATGAACACATGAACATACTAACACATGAACATACTAACACATGAACATACTAACACATGAACAAACTAACACATGAACATACTAACATATGAACATACTAACACATGAACATACTAACACATGAACATACTAACACATGAACATACTAACATATGAACACATGAACATACTAACACATGAACATACTAACATATGAACATACTAACACATGAACATACTAACACATGAACATACTAACATATGAACATACTAACACATGAACATACTAACACATGAACATACTAACACATGAACATACTAACATATGAACACATGAACCTACTAACACATGAACATACTAACACATGAACATACTAACATATGAACATACTAACACATGAACATACTAACATATGAACATACTAACACATGAACATACTAACACATGAACATACTAACACATGAACACATGAACATACTAACACATGAACATACTAACACATGAACAAATGAACATACTAACACATGAACATACTAACACATGAACACATGAACATACTAACACATGAACATACTAACACATGAACACATGAACATACTAACACATGAACATACTAACACATGAACATACTTATGAACATACTAACACATGAACATACTAACACATGAACATACTAACACATGAACATACTAACATATGAACATACTAACACATGAACATACTAACACATGGACATACTAGCACATGAACATACTAACATATGAACACATGAACATACTAACACATGAACATACTAACATATGAACATACTAACACATGAACATACTAACACATGGACATACTAACATATGAACATACTAACACATGAACATACTAACACATGAACATACTAACACATGAACATACTAACATATGGACACATGAACCTACTAACACATGAACATACTAACACATGAACATACTAACATATGAACATACTAACACATGAACATACTAACATATGAACATACTCACACATGAACATACTAACACATGACCATACTAACACATGAACATACTCACACATGAACATACTCACACATGAACATACTAACACATGAACATACTAACATATGAACATACTAACACATGAACATACTAACACATGAACATACTAACACATGAACACATGAACATACTAACACATGAACACATGCACATACTAACACATGAACATACTAACACATGAACACATGAACATACTAACACATGAACACATGAACATACTAACACATGAACATACTAACACATGAACATACTAACACATGAACATACTAACACATGAACATACTAACACATGAACACATGAACATACTAACACATGAACACATGCACATACTAACACATGAACATACTAACACATGAACACATGAACATACTAACACATGAACATACTAACACATGAACATACACATGAACATACTAACACATGAACATACTAACACATGAACACATGAACATACTAACACATGAACATACTAACACATGAACATACTAACACATGTGATGTGGCGCTGAGAGGATTATGTCACAATTTTAGTTTTTGTGTTTAGTTTCCTGTTTTTCTGTCATCTTTTTTTAATCAATGCTTTTTGTTAGCAAACTTGATTCCTTCTTTTTTCCTGCCTCACTACCAAACTCTGACAGATCTGTCATGATGAAAGGTTACTGAGCCGGAAATGTTTTTATAATATTCATACACATGAATATTACATGTATTATGTATTGTTATTATTGTTATTATTATTATTGTTAATATAATGCAGCTCTCTCTTATTCTCAATCCCGTGAGTACTTTTAAGAGCTTTTGCTCAGAGTGATTCAGAGATTAGAGATGATGGATATTTATCTGCACCAGAATAAAAGTGACAAACGCTCAAAGCTTTTGTCTCTTCTCCTCTCAGATAATATATGCTATAATGATTTACTTTAGTAAAAACACATGTTAAATATACATTTACTGCAGTAGTGACTCAGATTAATCATGAAGTCAGCAATGTTTTTATTTGAACGTCTCATAATTCTAGTTTAATCCCTGGGACCGTTTTTTATAACATTTATTATATATATTTTTGTTTATGTTTATATATTAATACTGATATATAAAGATGCGTGTGCCCTGTCTATCACAACTGGACCTTCTGTAGACACACACACAAAGGCCCTGACCGCTGGTGTTTGTACATGTTTAAATCTTAATTCTGATATATAAAGGTGTTTGTGTCTGTAAACATATTAATACTGGTTATAAAGGTGTGTATGACCGTGTTGTAGAGCTCCTCCAGGCGGGGGATGGTGAGGAAGTGATGGATGTTCACTCCGTTCTCGATCAGCAGCTTCACGAAGTCCACCCGGTCCAGAACCAGAGCGTCCATCATGGCCTGCTCCAGAGAGTTCACCTGCAGGAAGTACTATAGTGAGTTCTGTTTCAGACTGACCAGGGACCTGGGGGGTATACCACGAAGCAGGATGTTCTCTTAGCGGCTAGCTTCAGGGAAAACTCTGGGTTTCCGGTCATACGAAGCTGGTTCACTTTTTAGCAGGCTAGATCTCCATGGTAACTGATGCTGAGCGGCTAACCTGGTCGGGACCAGGTTAGGTTGCAGGCTAAGAGCTCAACTCAGTGAAAGCACTGCCTGCTGACCAATCAGAGCTCAGTGTGCGGAGTTTAAAGCGATCAAGTCATATTACAGGAGAAAGGAAATACAGAAAAGCTGCCGTTGCAGGAAAGACGACCGGCAAAAATCACCGACTGTGTGAACGTGAACATGAATAGAACGTCACCTCCATCTTCAGAGCAATCTGACTATTATAACATTAGCGTTAAGAAAGCTTACTTAAATATCTGCAACAACATAAGTAACCGGATCAGAGTAACATTAAGTACAGTCCGCGGCATATCACTTCATAATGTATCATATATCTCCTTATCTGAGTCAGCTGAGCCGTATCTGGCCGTGCAACACTCACAGTGTCACATACTATATGCAGAAGTATTATTTTAAGCAACACATTAAGTTGAGGAAACACTCGAGTCAAATGTAATGAAAGTCAGATGGTGTCTTAGACGGGCAGTGATATCATAAACCTGTTAATGTACTCATTCAAACACTTGTTCTGTTACCAGCTGTATTCACCTTGCAGGTGCAGCTCTGTGGCTTTGATCCTGGATCAAGTGTTTAAGTCATGGATGTTTAAAGTTTAACTTCTTCATATGTCTAATATTATAGTTGACTTTTCATTCAGGAAGTATGACGCTGCGCTGTCAGTATGCTTCTCCATGTCTGTGATTGGTCGAATGCTCCAGATACCACGCCTTTCATTTGAACGCGCACCTAACTAGATAGGACATGGCTGGCTTGAGCGATCCACTTGATAACCCGCGTCGTAGGACCGCTTAGCGAGAGCGCGTATGTTTTGGATTAGGCCAACCGGCTAACTCAAACATATCCAGGTTAGGTTGAACGAGCTTCGTAGTACAGGCCTAAGCTCCTAGTTCTGCTGCTATAGACTGAAGACTCTCCTCTTATAGTGAGGGATGGTTCAGACTGACCTGGGACCAGCTCCTAGTTATGCTGCTATAGGCTGAAGACTCTCCTATAAAGCTTATAGTGAGGGTAATAATAATAATAATAATAATAATAATAATAACAATAATAATAATAACAATAATAATAATAATAATAATAATAATAATAATAATAATAATAATAATAATAATAACAATAATAATAATAATAATAACAATAATAATAATAATAATAATCTCACCCAGTTGAGCATCTCCAGTTTCCTCGGGTCCGTTTCCTCCGGCAGCTCCGGTTTGGTTTTTCCTCCTTTTCCTTTCTTCGCGCGGGCTTTACCCTTCCACCCACCTCCCCCTCCCCCCCCTCCTGCTCGTTGGGCCCCTGGACTCTTCGGCCGCTCATTGGCTGAGGGCCTCACCGGCTGCAGACCAACACACACTTTACAGATATATACCACACAGATCTATGATCTAACAGATCTATTATCAAACAGATCTATATTTCAAAGATCTATATCTGTAAAATCTATAATCTAACGGTTCTTTATCTCTAAGATCAATCAGCTAAAGCAGGGGTCTTCAACTCAAACTCAACAAGGTCCAGTTTGAGAAAATGTCCCCATGCAAAGGTCCGAAACATTAACATGTCTAAGTTGCTTCATGAATTAGTGTGATATTGAAGTAGTTTTATCAACGTCTGCATGTCGTCATCAGCTGACTGCCAATCACATAAAGAAAGCACAAAAACAACAATATGTCTAAGTTGCTTCATGAATTAGTGTGATATTGAAGTAGCTTTATCAACGTCTGCATGTCGTCATCAGCTGACTGCCAATCACATAAAGAAAGCACAAAAACAACAATATGTATTGTCCATTAACATTGAACTCTACAGATACACAGTAAATACTGTGGATATGTGTGATGTTCCTCTCGGGCTGCATTTACAAATAAAATAGAGAAAATAAATAAAATAGCTTTTGAAAATATGTGCATCTTAAAAGTGCTTAATTTTAGATAAATAAAATAAAGTGTAGCAGCAGCTTGAGTGTCCCTTTTTCTTTGCTAACCGTCACATCATGACTTAACAGTTTCAGACGATTATAGAACATATCAGTCTTTACATCAGAACAATTGAACAGTTTTAAAGATTCTCTTTCTGTCCCTCTTATATTGCAGACTCTCTCTCACTTTGTTCTGTTCAGTGAGAGAGTTGAGCTGCAGCTTATTGTCCTGCCAGGAGTTTAGATCTGGGCTGAAATGGAGTCAGGGCCATTCTCACACACATGCAGGTGCTCATTGGTTAGCCTCGGTTAGCTCATTGGTTAGCCTCGGTTAGCTCATTAGTTAGCCTCGGTTAGCCTGCCCTGGAACCATATTTAGTTTGAATTTTGATCCTGGTGGACTGATCATATTGGGCTCTGAGACTGCTTATTTTTTGTGACCTCAGTTCTGAGTTGAGAGGGAACGTTTGGTCAAACACTCTGTGTTCTGTCTCATAGTGGCGTGTTGTCTCTTTTAATGAGCGCCACGGTCTCTGAACAAATGAGACACACTGGCTCTGAGCTCCCAGCGGGCAGGATGAACATGAACAAGTCAACTCAGGGTTAAAAGCTCTGTTCTCACTGTCCACTTTCCTCTTCTTGGAGAGCGCCATGTGTAATTATTTGTCTCTCCCTGTCTGCTGCTAACACGCCTGTTCACTTTCTTCTCCGCTTGTCTCCCTGTATCGCAAATTATTCTCTTCACTCACTTTCCTCTCCGCTTCTCTCTGCCGCGCTCTCATCTCTTCTTCTGTGTTTCTCTCCCTGTATCGCTCTCTCGTCTCTTCTTCTGTGTTTCTCTCCCTGTATCGCTCACTGGTCTCTTTCGCCCCCTGTCGGCGGCGGTTAAAATAGAATCGCCCCGTCAAAATTGAAATCCCCTATTAATGTATTGATTATAGGTCCGCGGTCCGCCTGTTGCCGACCCCTGATCTAAAGGATCTATACCTCGCAGATCCATATCTAACAGATCTATATCTAATATATATATAATCTAATAGATCTATATTTAACATATCTATAATAATACAGATCTATATCTCTAAAATCTATAATCTTACAGATCTATATTTCACCTGATCTATATCTCTAAAATCTATAATCTTACAGATCTATATTACACCTGATCTATATCTGTTAAATCTATGATCTAACAGATCTATATTCCAAAAATATTTTACAGATCTATACGACACAGATCTATAATCTTACAGATCTATAATCTAACAGATCTGGACCCAATAGATCTGCACTCCAATAGATCCGGACCACATAGATCTGCACCCTTATAGATCCAGACCCCATAGATTTGCACTCACGGGCCAGTGGTGTCCGTAGACGAATATCTGACTGCGGGCGATGTCCACTCTGTTCCAGGCTAGAGCCAGACTCAGCTGATCAGAGGCTGAGGCGTTAGTCCCTACACACACACACACACACACACACACACACACACACACACACACACACACACACACACACACGTGTAAACACTCCACAAACTTTAATTACATTACATGTAATTTAGCTGACGCTTTTATCCAAAGCAACTTACAATAAGTGCATTCGACCAGGAAGATACAAAGTTGAAGAAAACAGAATCATAACGTACATCAGGTTTCATAGAGCCAAAACATTTCAAGTGCTACTCAACTGGCTTTAGATAAGCCAGTCCTTTGTTATATACAGATGTAGCACCTCATTTCAGACTCCAGCTTACAGCTTCCTGCCTACGACCTGCCTAAGACCAGCATCGAGGAATGTTAAGCCCTCCCACTATTTTCCAAGAGGGCGTTGCCAGATTTTCAATTTCAGGTTTTAACCAGGAGATGGCGCTTCATTCACAAATACAGAAAGACAAGTTTCATAGACTTTCAGTTGTGTTTTGAAGAGCATTAACTAAAGTATATCTAATCTTGTAATTCAATAATATATAGTCTTTATATATTAAATAATCATAATAATAATGTCAATGTTTACATTACACTTCTTTATTTGTTATGCTCATACTTTTACCTTTACAATCGTTTGCTTTAATATGCAGTATATGTTTTGTATATTGTTGTGTTTGCTTCCTCCTGTTCCCTTTCGGACACATACTGTATGATTTATTATTAATATGAAGATATTATTAAGATAAGATGTTACTTTATTGATTGAACATTTTAGTTTAGAACGTGCTGTCCCACGGTAATTCAGAAGGCGCTCAGGTCACATTCCGACCATTATTTAAAACAATAGGTGCTTTCACACCGTCTACAGTTTGATTTGTATAGAGGGACCTCTGTGGCTGAATGGCCAGCGATTAGGTGTGGCGCATTTATCATAGGTGATCAGAGCTAACTGCCTGCCGTCAGATTTCATTTAAAAAACAGGTCTGATTTTAAGACTATTTCTGCGCTCATAAAGAATGATAAGAATAAGAATAATGCGTATTGAACTGGTTTCATTCATTAGTGAGTTTATTTAACACTAGAACCGCCAATCGGGTAAATTTGTGTGATGTGTGTTGTGTGTGTGCAATGTAACTTTTTTTCAAAAAAATATTAAAGTCTCCCAGTCCGTGACTTTTCCTGAAAGTGTGTTATGTAGCACCCTATGTTGTTAAAAATTGCATTATAATAGCGGGATTTGACGGTGTTAGGTAGGCCTATACAAAAACCTCTGGCGGTTCTAGTGTTAAGGTAATTAGGTATTGTAGAAGCCCTTTTTTATCAGTAATGAATTTAGCAGTTGAACATAAAAGTCAACACGTATTGTGTGAAAAGATGGCGACACGAGTGAATGCTGCGAACGCAGCGAACGCTGATCTCCTAGAAATTAAGGGTGCTTTATCCAGTATTACCAAGGATATAAGTGACTTAAATAAGACCCGAAAGGATGACAGCATAACAATTAAAAAACTGCTGGAAACGATCGGAAGCATGGAGAGGATAATGAAGGAAAAAGACGAGAAGATTGTCGCGCTGGAGAGAAGGATCGAGGAGCTTGAACAACACACCCGAAAAGAGGATGTTATCGTGTCCGGATTAAAAATCATAAAACCATATTCCCAGGTAGTGAAAGGAGATTCTGCGCCTTCTACAGACAGAGACGGACATGATTCGGTCGAAACACAGGTGCTCGAGGCACTTAACGATCGTGGCGTGTACCTGAAGTCTGAGGAGATTGAGATCTGCCACACACTTGGGAAGCCGTCGGAAAGTGGATTCCAAAGGGTGATCATAAAACATGTGAGCAGAAAGACAAAAGTTCATATGATGATAAACGCCAAGAAACTGAAAGGGACCGGAATCTACATTAACGAGCACCTCACGAAAAGGAACGCGGATATCGCAAGAACTGCGAGAGACCTGAGGAAGAGGAACAAACGAAGGAAAAGTATCGATTGTGAAGGACAGTGAGGACTTATCTATATTTTAATGAACTCTGAGGATAAGAATATTACTCCCGCTATTGGTAAAGTATTGACAAATAATGCAATTACATCTATGCGCTATTTTCCCTCACTTCATTCATTAAGCGTGAGTCAAATGTTCCATCGACCACTCGATAATAATCCGTTATATTCAGTTTTGTATTTTGTCCTGTGTGTTAAAATAAATCCTCTGTATTGTATGATCAGTCATGAACTTACCTCCGTGTATGCACCATGGACTCAAATCACCCGGTCCCAGTGACCGGAGTGACCGGAGTGACCGGAGTGAACTCTAAGGATCTAAATGTCTTTGATGAAAAGCTAATAAGACAGAACTGTTTCCACTCCCACATTGACCCAGACTCTACTTTCTTCAGGAATCTTACCAACAACTGCTGCTACTACAGCGAAACACTTTTTAACTTAGAACTCAAAGCTATTAATGGCTTTTCATTAATACACTTTAATGCCCGTAGCCTTAATGCAAATAGTGACAAAATCAAACTATATCTTCAACTCATAAATAGATCTTTTGACATCATTGCAATTTCAGAGACCTGGCAAACTGACTCAAACACTGTTGACCATTTTTTACCCGATTATGTGGCTTTTCATATGAATCGCAAACTCCAAAGAGGTGGAGGGGTTTCACTGTTTGTTAAAAACACACTTTCTGCGAGATTGGTAGAAAGTCTCTCCCTCTGCTGCAACAACCTCCTTGAATCTGTCACCGTAGACATTGAGCTAAAACAGAACAAACATATACTCGTCTCATGCATGTACAGAAAGCCTGGAAGTAATCTTGAGGAATTTAATGAACAAGTAGAAAACATGCTCAGACCTCATAGAATTAAAAACCTTTATGTGTGTGGAGATTTCAACGTTAATATATTAAAATACAACTCGCTCCAACAGGCGAGACACTTCATGGATATGTTTTCTTCTCTCGGGCTTCTCCCTCTAATAACCAAACCAACCAGATTAACGAGCACTACTGAAACCTTATTGATAACATGTTCACTAACGTCATAGTGGGGCCCTCATCACTGATGTCAGTGATCACCTGCCAATAGTCACAATCTGCGGAAAAGAACCTGTAAATAACAAAGAACAAAAGACATACATAACTAAGCGGACATTAAATGACAGTTCTCTAAATAAATTAAATATTAACTTAAAAAATGAAAAATGGCAAGAAGTATTTGAGATTCAAGATGTAAACAAATCCTATAATGAGTTTGTAAGGATTTTCATGCAAAACATGAATGAATGTTGTCCATATATTAAAATTAAGATCAGGATTAAGCAACAGGAATAATAATGACTCAAAACCCTGGTTCACTCGTGGACTGAAAAACGCCTGCTGTAAGAAAAATGCACTCTATAGGACATTTTTGAAAAGTAAAAGCACTGAAGATGAAATTCATTATAAATTGTATAAAAACAAATTGACTACAATCCTTTGAAACTGTGAAAAACGATACTTCTCTAAAAAATTAGAAAATGCCATAGGAGATATGAAAACCACTTGGAAGGTAATAAATAGCATAATTAAGAAGAAAATAAATGACAACAGAAATGAATTCAAGAAATTCCAAACCGCAGGAAAAACCCCAACGGATGTTGCAAAAAGCTTCAATGAGTTCTTTACTGAAACCTGGCGAGTGACATCAGCCCAGCTTCACGTAAAGTGGATGATTTTCTGAAAAACTGCAACCAACAGAGTATGTTCCTGAACCCAATTACAGAAAATGAACTGCTTGATATTGTTAATACTCAACACAATAAACAGTCCAAAGATTATTTAGGACTTAGTCTGAATATTGTTAAACAAGTTGCACCAAACATTGTAGCCCCCCTAGTAAATATATGCAATAAATCGTTCCAACAAAGTATTTATCCTAATGAAATGAAAATCGCGAAGGTGATTCCGGTTTTCAAATCTGGTGATAAATCTAGTTTTAATAATTATAGACCCATTTCTTTACAACCACAGTTATCAAAAATCCTGGAAAAACTATTTAACAACCGTCTGGAGTCATTCCTCAGCAAATTTAATATACTATGCCGCAGCCAATATGGATTTCAGAAAAATCACTCTACTTCTTCAGCAGATAGCCTATGTATATGTTTGTATATTATAAGATTCTGATTTTTTGTACACTGTAAAAAAAGATCGTAATTTTACAGGAAATAACTGTACATTTACTATATCATATTTTGTTAAATAAAAACATGGTGATGTTTTGTAAATGTATGATCCTGTCTGTGACATATGGATCTTAATAATATTACACTCGTAAAAATAAATGGTAGACATATAAAATAGTTCCTCTTTTTATTTCTTCAGTAGGGGAATTGCCCTAACATGGGACATTTTTTGCATTTCAGACTTCTGGAATATCGGCTATTGCGATATGAAGCCAATACAATAAATCAAAATCCAGTACCATTCTGAAATCCCCAGGATGTGTCCTAATCCGGGTTGGGTTGTAACGGAATACATGTAACAGTGTTACGTAATCAGAATACAAAAATCAAGTATTCAGCTTGCGTTACATTTGAAAAACGAGTAATCTGATTACAGTTACTTTCGTAAACCTGAAGTGAATACATTTTGGATTACTTATTGGAATTATTGGTGGAAAGATTTCCTCACAACATTTAATATTCATTACTAAATGAACAGCCGAATCATCACAGCGCACAAAACCTATTACCGCCGCAGATGGACCAAAAAAGGGAGCGTTTGAAAAACATTTGCGAGTCCGCTCAGTGAAACAGTAACAACGAAACACGGAGGAACAAAAGTCTGCGTTTAAATCGTGTGTGTGTGTGTGTGTGTGTGTGTGTGTGTGTGTGTGTGTGTGTGTGTGTGTGTGTGTGTGTGTGTAGAGAATATTGTCATTGTTGAAGGCTTTTAGAGAAGGGTGAATTATAAGCCTGAATTATATAACATTTTATACCTAAAACATAAAAGCCACAATAAATAAATCACAATTATTCTAGTTCTTTTTACCTCCCGTATTGCTTTCAACCCACCAGCTTTTATGGTGTTGTTACGTCACTAACTGTAAGCTTGTCACTCAGAGTAACCTACAGTTAATTTAGCTGCTGGAGAAGAAATATCAGGGGGGAGGGGGGGAGAGAGCTGTGGTTGATGGGCCATTAGTTGTGTAAATACACAGCTGAGAGCTGCCGTTTCATTCAGACTGTTTAAAAAACGGTAACAACGGACTATTTTTCTTAGCGGATGCATGTCAATTTAAATCAATACATACAACTATTTTTTAAATCAACAAAAACATTTTCTAAATCCATAAAAGCATTTCAATTAATATTGGGAGTCATGTTGTTACTTTGTTGAGAATGTGGCCATGTAATAAGCGGGATAATTTGCAGCGACTTGTTCCTTATGGGGAAAATAACACCCTTCAGCAGATCCAGATCTCTCCGCTACGACGAGACTCCATTAAAATATAAATATTTTTAGTGAATTACTGAGTTTAGGCTCGTTAACCTCTTAAGCCCGAGGGTCCCCCCAGTGGACCTCTCCCACCGTTTTTTTATGAGACTATGTCTCAGGGCTTCTTAACATTTATGAAACTATTAATGTTCCATACCCTTTTAACGCTAAGAAACTCCGCTAACTGACAATGTGAACCATTTTTAGCTAAAAGAAACACAAGAGTAATACCAAGCCTTTGAATTACACTGAACAAAAATATAAACGCAACACTTTTGTTTTTGCTCCCATTTCTCATGAGATGAACTCAAAGATCTAAAACATTTTCTATATACACAAAATAACCATTTCTCTCAAATATTGTTCAAAAATCTGAGTGGCCCATGGTGGTGGTGGGGTTATGGTATGGGCAGGCGTATGTTATGGACGACGAACACAGGCCACTCGATTCACAACATTACCCTAACCCTACCCCTAACCCTACCCCTACCCCTACCCCTCAAACCAGATACTGACTGGTTTTCGGACCCCCCCAGACCACCCCAATAAAGCAAAAATGCACGTTTCAGAGTGGCCTTTTATTGTGGCCAGCCTAAGGCACACCTGTGCAATAATCATGCTGTCTAATCAGCATCATGATATGCCACACCTGTGAGGTGGGATGGATTATCTCGGCAAAGGAGAAGTGCTCACTATCACAGATTTTTTCAGATTTGTGAACAATATTTGAGAGAAATGGTTATTTTGTGTATATAAAAAATGTTTTAGATCTTTGAGTTCATCTCATGAGAAATGGGAGCAAAAACAAAAGTGTTGCGTTTATATTTTTGTTCAGTGTAGCATGGAGCGAAAAAAAGCTAACTAATGCTAACGGACTTTTGCACAGCACTCACGGTAGAAATGCCCTTATTACTATCTTAACTGCACAAACAAGATATCCGATTAAAGCTGAGACTCCACAGATTCCAGACATGTAATATCATCACTGTACGACCCCGAATTCCTGGAGCTATCAGCCAGAAAAGAGAAAGTAAACAACATCCGGTTTCAAAAATATTACAATAATTACGTCTTACCTTTTTTGATTTGTGATCAAAAGTTGTGTTCAACGGAATAAAAACGCCGCTCAAGGTTAATCCAATGTCTTTGTGTCACGTAGATATTGGTACTGATAATCCATCATCATATTTAGGGCAATATACTGGGTATAGAGTTTTTCCGTCCAGGCTTGTACTTTCAGATATGTTTGGTTTGCTCCTCTATTACGTCCGCAATGGTAATGTTTACGTGGATTTGGGAACTGCCCATCGATTCTATTGGATGTAAAGGTTAAGAAAAAGGTGTAAATCACCCAAATCGACCAATGGGTTCCAGAGATATGGTCCTGCGTAAAGTATAAAGAATGCCAGCCAGCGTAAGTACATGACGCAGCCGACTTCATTTATTGTTTACGACGTAACAGCAGGCATTGCAGCAGAACCCAGAGCACACGGAGCACAGAGCGGAGAGCAGATAACGGAATTGCAGTTTTATTGCTTATAGATTATCAGAACATTTCCAAGGGGACACAGCCACATTGGATATTAACCTCTTAAGCCCTGAGCCTGTTTTTCAGGTTTCAGGCTCGAAAATGCCACTAACACAACAAAGACTATATCTTCACTTCTAAAAGGGGTAAATTAATAATCTTTTCTCTCAAAGCAAGGTTACATCTGTGAGTTGGATGTAGAAGTGTCAGAATCAATATAGATGTTTTTATTTTAAAGTAAATTCAGATGGAACATAGAAAGAACATGTAAATTCTAATGTCCGCCTAAAATAAAAACATTACTTATAGTAAAAACCTCCCTTGAATGATGGGTTAGTAGACTAAAAGCTTTAGGAATCCAAATTATAACATATAATAAGTACCCTGTATCAAGATTGATGTAAAACAAGTTAAATTTGGCCTTTTTAGAGAGATTTAGAAAAATAAAGTCCAGGCGGACTCACCTCTGGGTAATTTGGGAACCATCAGTTCCATTTGAACTTTTTCACTGTAAAAATCATTTTACTACTTTGAATTTTCACTATAAGTATTCATTCCATCCAAATACAACTGTTGTGAAAAAAATAAAAAATAAAATATAAGAACATACTCTGTTATCCTCTTAGGCAAGGCAAGGCAAGTTTATTTATATAGCACTTATAGGCCCCACGGACCGAAATTGCGTCATTTGCAGGAAACAACGTCTAAGGAACCTTACTATTTAATAAACTATGAATATTTTATATCCATATAACGGGAAAAAACTAATTTAACTGATCTTTTTCATTTATTTTTTCAAAGAAACCACAATGCTAACAGTGAGCATCTGAATTAGCCCCGAGCGAAAAATGCTAACCTATTACTGCACCGAAAATCACTCCTAGCTCCCTTATTACTTATCCTAGCTGCACATCCAACACATTGTTTATGATCGTAAAGACACAGAATCTAACGGTGCCCACCTCAACACTGAAAGATACAAACTTGCGACGTTATCAACAAAAACGTACATCAAAACAAGTGGAGCTAGGTACTAGCATGCGCTAGGCTAATGGCTTACCTTCCTCTTTGCCTGGTCTAAACTGGTCTTCAATGGCATTAAAACGATAAAAACGATTATGTAGTTAATCCATAGGTTAATATCCAATGTGGCTGTGTCCCCTTTGAAATGTTCTGATAATCTATAAGCAATAAAACTGCAATTCCGTTATCTGCTGTCCGCTCTGTGCTCCGTGTGCTCTGGGTCCTGCTGTAATGCCTGCTGTGAGTAGTAAACAATAAATGAAGCCGCCTTCGTAAAGTACTTAAACTGGCTGGCATTCTTTATACTTTACGCAGGACCATATCTCTGGAACCCATTGTTCGATTTGTGTGATTTACACCTTTTTCTTAACCATCAGAACCAATAGAATCGATGGGCAGTTCCCAAATCAACGTAAACATTACCATAGCGGACGTAATAGAGAAGCGAACAAAGCATATCTGAAAGTGCACGCCTGGACGGCAAAATGTTATACCCAGTATATTGCCATAAATATGATGAAGGATTATCAGTCAAAATTTCTACGTGACACAAAGACATTGGATTAACCTTGAGCGGCGTTTTTTATTCCGGTGAACACAACTTTTGATCACAAATCAAAAAAGGTAAGACGAAATTATTGTAATATTTTTTAAACCGGATGTTGTTTACGTTCTCTTTTCTGGCTGATAGCTCCGCAATTCGGGGTCCTACAGTGATGATATTATATGTCTGGAATCTGTGGAGTCTCAGCTTTAAATCGTATATCTTGTTTGTGCAGTTACGATAAGTAATAAGGGCATTTCTACCGTGAGTGCTGTGCAAAATCCGTTAGCATTAGTTAGCATTTTTTCGCTCCATGCTAATTCAAAGGCTTGGTATTACTCTTGTGTTTCTTTTAGCTAAAAATGGTTCACATTGTAAGTTAGCGGAGTTTCTTAGCGTTAAAAGGGTATGGAACATTAATAGTTTCATAAATGTTAAGAAGCCCTGAGACATAGTCTCGTAAAAAAACTGTGGGGGGGGTCCACTGGGGGGACCCTCGGGCTTAAGAGGTTAACCTATGGATTAACTACATCATCGTTTTTATCGTTTTAATGCCATTGAAGACCAGTTTAGACCGGACAAAGAGGAAGGTGAGCCATGTTAGCCTAGCGCATGTTAGTACCTAGCGGCACTTGTTTTGATGTACGTTTTTGTTGATAACGTCGCGAGTTTGTATCTTTCAGTGTTGAGGTGGGCACCGTTAGATTCTGTGTCTTTACGATCATAAACAATGTGTTGGATGTGCAGCTAGGATATGTAATAAGGGAGCAAGGAGTGATTTTCAGTGCAGTAATAGGTTAGCATTTTTCGCTCGGGGCTAATTCAGAGGCTCACTGTTAGCATTGTGTGTTTTTTTTGAAAAAATAAATGAAAAAGATCAGTTAAATGAGTTTTTTCCCGTTATATGGATATACAATATTCATAGTTTATTAAATAGTAAGGTTCCTTAGACGTTGTTTCCTGCAAATGACGCGATTTCGGTCCATGGGGCCTAAGAGGATAACAGAGTATGTTTATATATATATATATTTTTTTTTCACAACAGTTGTATTTGGATGGAATGAATACCTATAGTGAAAATTCAAAGTAATACAATTATTTTTACAGTGAAAAAGTTCAAATGGAACTGATGGTTCCCAAATTACCCAGAGGTGAGTCCGCCTGGACTTTATTTTTCTAAACCTCTCTAAAAAGGTCCAATTTCACATGTTTTGCATCAATCTTGATACAGGGTTCTTATTAGATGTTATAGTTTGGATTCCTAAAGCCTTTAGTCTACTAACCCATCATTCAAGGGTGGCTTTTACTATAAGTAATGGTTTTTTTTTAGGCGGACATTAGAATTTACATGTTTTTACTATGTTCCATCTGAATTTACTTTAAAATAAAAACATCTATATTGATTCTGACACTTCTACATCCAACTCACAGATGTAACCTTGCTTTGAGAGAAAATATTATTAATTTACCCCTTTTAGAAGTGAAGATATAGTCTTTGTTGTGTTAGTGGCATTTTCGAGCCTGAAACCTGAAAAACAGGCTCAGGGCTTAAGAGGTTAATAACGTTTTTGAAGTTGAATACAGCATATTCATATGTGTCAGTGATTTCATGTCAATTCGGCGAACATAAACATAATTGATCGTGGTGAAGATGATGATTAAATCAGGATTAAAAATCGAGAGCCGGGCTGCATTTCCTCCCATTCGTTTTTTTTCCGACTAAACAACATTATTTTTGTTAAATAACAACATGGTGATGTTTTGTAAATGATTACATGTCTCTTATTTAGCACAGAGTATGATATCCGTGACATATGGATCTGAACAAAGATCCGCTGTACATCCAGCGTACTGTATCTGACTTTATTTCACATGAGCTCCAGTGTGGAACCCCACTGCACCCCCTGGTGGATCAATGATCCATTGCAGCTGGCTTCATTATAAATACATTTATTTATCACGGGGAGGTCTCAAGTCAAGCTGGAGGTTTTCCTTTGAGCGAGGGCACATCACGTACCAATCACGGCCCTCGCGTTTCAAACTGTCTGAAATGAAGCGCTACATCTGTAAGTGCTTCGATAGTATATAAGTTCTTAGTTAGTATGTAAGTGCTTTGTTAGTATATGAGTGCTTAGTTAGTATATAAGTGCTTTGTTGGTATGTAAGTGCTTTGTTAGTATATGAGTGCTTAGTTAGTATATAAGTGCTTTGTTGGTATGTAAGTGCTTTATTAGTATATGAGTGCTTAGTTAGTATATAAGTGCTTTGTTGGTATGTAAGTGCTTAGTTAGTATATAAGTGCTTTGTTAGTATATAAGTGCTTTGTTAGTATATCACATCCGCAACCTTGGAGTCATCTTCGACAGTCAGCCGAAATTCAACCACCACATCAATCACATCGTCAGGACCGCCTTTTTCCACCTCAAAAACATTGCCCGTCTCCGCCCATCACTCTCCTCCTCTGCTGCTGAAACCCTGATTCATGCATTCATCACTTCACGACTCGACTACTGCAATAGCATTCTCTACGGCATCCCATCCAACCTCCTCAATAAACTCCAACATATCCAGAACTCTGCTGCCCGCCTCCTCACCCACACCCGCTCCCGACACCACATCACTCCCGTCCTCCAGAACCTCCACTGGCTCCCCGTCCGTCAAATAATCAACTTCAAAGTCCTCCTCATTACTCACAAAGCCCTCAACAAACAGGCCCCCACCTACCTCACAGACCTGCTGCACCACCACACCCCTTCCCCCTACCTCACAGACCTGCTGCACCACCACCCCCCTTCCTGCTGCCTCCGCTCATCAGAAGCCAACCTCCTATCCATCCCCACCCACATCAATCACCGGACCTGGGAGGACAGAGCCTTCTCCGTCGCTGCCCCCTCCCTCTGGAACTCACTCCCACAACCCATCAGAGACTGCACTGACCTCACCACCTTCAAAACACTTACAAAAACTCACCTCTTCAATCTGGCTTTTAATGTGTGATTGTTTTTGTATTATTTGACTTTAACTTTAACTATATTCCTTCCTCAAGGCTCCATCTTGGGGCCTCTTCTCTTTAACGTCTACATGCTACCACTGGCTCAGATAATGAAAAACAACAAAATAAGTTACCATAGGTATGCGGATGACACACAAATTTACATAACAATTTCACCAGGAGACTATTCTCCAATTCAAACACTGAGCAAGTGCATTGAACAAATCAATGACTGGGTGTGTCAGAACTTTCTCCAATTAAACAAAGATAAAACTGAGGTAATGGTTTTTGGAGCCAAGGCAGCACGTATAAAAGTTAGCGCTGAGCTTCAGTCTGCAATGTTCAAAACAACAGATAAAGCCAGAAATCTAGGTGTAGTCATGGACTCTGACCTGAGTTTCAACAGTCACATTAAAACAGTTACTAAATCAGCCTACTATCACCTAAAGAACATATCTAGGATTAAAAGACTAATGTCACAGCAGGATTTGGAAAAACTTGTCCATGCTTTTATCTTCAGTAGACTGGACTACTGCAATGGTGTCTTCACAGGTCTCACTAAAACATCTATTAGAAAGCTGCAGCTGATTCAGAACGCCGCTGCTCGAGTCCTCACTGACACTAAGAAAGTGGATCACATCACTCCTGTTCTGAAGTCTTTACACTGGCTTCCTGTGTGTCAAAGAATAGATTTCAAAATACTGCTGCTGGTTTATAAAGCACTGAATGGTTTAGGCCCAAAATACATTTGTGACCTCCTGCTAAATGATGAACCATCCAGATCTCTCAGGTCTTCAGGGACTGGTCAGCTTTCTGTCCCCAGAGTCAGAACTAAACATGGAGAAGCAGCGTTCAGTTATTATGCTCCAAATATCTGGAACAAACTCCCAGAAACCTGCAGGTCCGCTGCAACTCTGACTACTTTTAAATCCAGCAAGAAGACTTTTCTTTTTGCCGCTGCTTTTAATTGAAACTGAGTCGTTGTGTTCATCAGTAAAGTGGAACTTCTGTGTGAACTATTCACATCTTAAACTGCACTGTAACTTTTTATTCATGTACTTTTTATTCATGTATTTTTTCTTTTAATGTTTCTTTTATTATCTTTTACTGTTTTTAAATGCCTTTGTCTGAATGTCTTTCATTTTTGTAAAGCACCTTGAATTGCCTTGTGTTGAAAGCTGCTATATAAATAAACTTGCCTTGCCTTGCCTATATATTTATTTGTTGTTTCTTTCTTTTCTTTTCACTATATCTGTAAAGCGTCTTTGAGCACCTGTAAAAGCGCTAACAAAATAAATATATATTATTATTATTATTATTATATATAAGTGCTTTGTTAGTATATAAGTGCTTAGTTAGTATATAAGTGCTTTGTTAGTATATAAGTGCTTAGTTAGTATATAAGTGCTTAGTTAGTATATAAGTGCTTTGTTAGTATATAAGTGCTTTGTTAGTATGTAAGTGCTTAGTTAGTATATAAGTGCTTAGTTAGTATATAAGTGCTTAGTTGGTATATAAGTGCTTAGTTAGTATATAAGTGCTTTGTTAGTATATAAGTGCTTTGTTAGTATATAAGTGCTTTGTTAGTATGTAAGTGCTTAGTTAGTATATAAGTGCTTAGTTAGTATATAAGTGCTTAGTTAGTATATAAGTGCTTAGTTAGTATTTAAGTGCTTTGTTAGTATGTAAGTGCATAGTTAGTATTTAAGTGCTTAGTTAGTATGTAAGTGCTTTGTTATTATATAAGTGCTTAGTTAGTATGTAAGTGCATAGTTAGTATATAAGTGCTTTGTTAGTATATAAGTGCTTTGTTAGTATATAAGTGCTTAGTTAGTATGTAAGTGCTTTGTTATTATATAAGTGCTTAGTTAGTATGTAAGTGCATAGTTAGTATATAAGTGCTTTGTTAGTATATAAGTGCTTAGTTAGTATATAAGTGCTTAGTTAGTATATAAGTGCTTTGTTAGTATATAAGTGCTTAGTTAGTATATAAGTGCTTAGTTAGTATATAAGTGCTTTGTTAGTATATAAGTGCTTAGTTAGTATATAAGTGCTTTGTTAGTATGTAAGTGCTTAGTTAGTATGTAAGTGCTTTGTTAGTATATAAGTGCTTAGTTAGTATATAAGTGCTTAGTTAGTATATAAGTGCTTTGTTAGTATATAAGTGCTTTGTTAGTATATAAGTGCTTTGTTAGTATATAAGTGCTTTGTTAGTATATAAGTGTTTTGTTAGTATATAAGTGCTTTGTTAGTATATAAGTGCTTTGTTATTATATAAGTGCTTTTTATTTAGTTTTCTTTTTTCTGTTTTGTTTTTTGTTTAATGAGCGTTTTTCTTTATATTTTGATCAGTGAGTCACCTTTGAGCAGAGCCGTCAGGATGGACATCTCGATGTCCTGCTGTCCCTCTGAGCCCATCCTGAACACCGTGATCTACACACACAATAAATAGAGAACAATCTCCATTATGAGCGTCATTAAGTTAATGAGGCGTTACATAAAGACTACATTACCCAGGGTTCATAGCAGACACCTGCACTCTGATGTATCTATGTAGCAGATGATTCTATCTATCTATTCATATATACATAATAACATGTTTACGTCTGGCCTACCAGCGCCCTCTTCTTCATGCACTCCATCACCATGAGGAAGATCTGCTGCGCCTGACTGCGGCTGTAGGTGAACGTCTTCTGGATGGTGACCAACAGCTGCTCCTTCACACTGTCACTCAGCAATCTGAGGAAGAGGAGGAGGAAGATCAGGGAGATTAGAGAAGATGTATTGAAACCAGTTACTGGTTAATAGCCAGTGAAAAATAACAGACACAAAACTGCTGCAAGAGTCCAGATCCCCCAAACATCTACCAGCTCACCTTAGACCAGGACCCTAACAAGCACCCACCTTTTAAACCTTCCTGCAGACCCCCAACCACATTCTTCAGGGACGGAAAGCAGGACGGTTAGTGGACTATATATTGGTTCCTCACCCGTCCTCTCCACAGTATCTGTGGGCGAAGGAGATGATATCGGAGGCGCGGCCGCTGCCATCACAGATCACCACGGGAACCGGAGGCTCCTCCCTCAGACTCTCCAACACGATGGAGATTACATTAGGACCCCCCTCCAGGATCAGACACACCACCGGGACCCCCTGACCCAGACCTGGAGGAAACACTTGGTCAGTAAAAATAAGTTGAATGGACTGATGTCTTCAATATGTTGATGTCTCAGATGTCTCAGATGTCTCAGATGTCTCAGATGTCTCGGATGTCTCAGATGTTTCACATGTCTCAGATGTCTCAGATGTTTCACATGTTTCAGATGTCTCAGATGTTGGAGATGTCTCAGATGTCTCAGATGTTTCACATGTCTCAGATGTTGGAGATGTCTCAGATGTCTCAGATGTCTCAGATGTCTCAGATGTTTCAGATGTCTCAGATGTCTCAGATGTCTCAGATGTTTCAGATGTCTCAGATGTTGGAGATGTCTCAGATGTTTCAGATGTCTCAGATGTTGGAGATGTCTCAGATGTCTCAGATGTTTCAGATGTCTCGGATGTCTCAGATGTTTCACATGTCTCAGATGTTGGAGATGTCTCAGATGTCTCAGATGTCTCAGATGTCTCAGATGTTTCAGATGTCTCAGATGTCTCAGATGTCTCAGATGTTTCAGATGTCTCAGATGTTGGAGATGTCTCAGATGTCTCAGATGTCTCAGATGTCTCAGATGTTTCAGATGTCTCAGATGTTGGAAATGTCTCAGATGTTTCAGATGTCTCAGATGTCTCAGATGTTTCAGATGTCTCAGATGTTGGAGATGTCTCAGATGTCTCAGATGTATCAGATGTTGGATATGTCTCAGATGTCTCAGATATTGGAGATGTCTCAGATGTCTCAGATGTTTCAGATGTCTCAGATGTTTCACATGTTTCAGATGTCTCAGATGTTGGAGATGTCTCAGATGTTTCAGATGTCTCAGATGTCTCAGATGTCTCAGATGTCTCAGATGTCTCGGATGTCTCAGATGTTTCACATGTCTCAGATGTCTCAGATGTTTCACATGTTTCAGATGTCTCAGATGTTGGAGATGTCTCAGATGTCTCAGAAGTCTCAGATGTCTCAGATGTTTCACATGTCTCAGATGTTGGAGATGTCTCAGATGTCTCAGATGTTTCAGATGTCTCAGATGTCTCAGATGTCTCAGATGTCTCAGATGTCTCAGATGTTGGAGATGTCTCAGATGTCTCAGATGTCTCAGATGTTTCAGATGTCTCAGATGTTGGAGATGTCTCAGATGTCTCAGATGTTTCAGATGTCTCAGATGTCTCAGATGTCTCAGATGTTTCAGATGTCTCAGATGTTGGAGATGTCTCAGATGTTTCGGATGTCTCAGATGTCTCAGATGTTTCAGATGTCTCAGATGTTGTAGATGTCTCAGATGTCTCAGATGTATCAGATGTTGGATATGTCTCAGATGTCTCAGATGTTGGAGATGTCTCAGATGTCTCAGATGTTTCAGATGTCTCAGATGTCTCAGATGTTTCACATGTTTCAGATGTCTCAGATGTCTCAGATGTTTCACATGTTTCAGATGTCTCAGATGTCTCAGATGTTTCACATGTTTCAGATGTCTCAGATGTTGGAGATGTCTCAGATGTTTCAGATGTCTCAGATGTCTCAGATGTTTCACATGTTTCAGATGTCTCAGATGTCTCAGATGTTGGAGATGTCTCAGATGTTTCAGATGTCTCAGATGTCTCAGATGTTGGAGATGTCTCAGATGTCTCAGATGTTGGAGATGTCTCAGATGTCTCAGATGTTGGAGATGTCTCAGATGTTGGAAATGTCTCAGATGTCTCAGATGTTTCAGATGTCTCAGATGTCTCAGATGTTTCACATGTTTCAGATGTCTCAGATGTCTCAGATGTCTCAGATGTTGGAGATGTCTCGGATGTTTCAGATGTCTCAGATGTCTCAGATGTTTCAGATGTCTCAGATGTCTCAGATGTCTCAGATGTTTCAGATGTCTCAGATGTCTCAGATGTTGGAGATGTCTCAGATGTCTCAGATGTTGGAGATGTATCAGATGTTGGAGATGTCTCAGATGTTTCAGATGTCTCAGATGTCTCAAATGTCTCAGATGTTTCACATGTTTCAGATGTCTCAGATGTCTCAGATGTCTCAGATGTCTCAGATGTTGGAGATGTCTCGGATGTTTCAGATGTCTCAGATGTATCAGATGTTGGAGATGTCTAAGATGTTTCAGATGTCTCAGATGTCTCAAATGTCTCAGATGTCTCAGATTTTCCTGGTCCTCTAGAGCTGAAGGTAGTGACGGCTGGGCCTCCCTTTGCTGTCCCTGCCTTACACAGCTCCAGGCATAGGATGACAAAGGGAAACCCACTGGTCACATGATCGTTTGACATAATCCAAAATCATATTGAGAAATCCCATTGGACCAGGGAGATGCTGCCTTCAGGGTCCAACAGAGAAACCCCACACCCTGCAGCTCTCTACAGAGATAAGAGAACATCCTCTGTCTTTCCTAATCACTTCTCCATGGCTAGTCTGTCCTGGCTCAGGACTACATGTATTATACAAGTATTGTAAGTTAGTCACTAACTGTACTGCATACATTTTAACAGATGTAAGTTCTCTCAGTGTAGGAGAAGTTGTTTTAGCATTGAGCTAACGTGGGACTCACGAGTGTTGATCTTCTGCAGAGCGATGTGTTTCTCCAGCTGCCGGCGGAGGCGCACCTCGGCGCCGTACTTCCCGTGCGTCCCGTTGTCAGCCAGGAGGAAGTGGGAGTGGCTACTGTTCAGAACCGACAGCTTGCTGAGCGGGTTGGACATGGTCGTATAGGGCCGGGTCACCTGCAAAAAGGGTTCAGAGTGAAGAACCAGCAGAGCTTTCTGTAGCGTGCACAGATACCGGAGATTCACTTCTGCACTGTATTGAAGATTCAAAGGCTTTAGTGAGGTCTGTGTAGCAGCTAATGTCGCCTGCAACAGTGCAACAGAGAATAGTCCTAACGTAAAATGTAATCAGGAAGTAAAATAGATCTGATCGACCAATCAGAGCGTCAGTGGTTTGACTCCAGTCAACAACTGTCTTTCGACAGGATACTGAACCTCCCCCAGCCCTGCTCCTGTAGGCATTGAGTCGTTGGTACTGAAGGGTGTGTGCGTCGCTTTGGATAAATATATAATAGGGTTAGGGTTAAGTGTGTTCGACCAACAAGATACAAACTTGAAGAAAACAGAATCATAAAGTACATCAGGTTTCATAGAGCTAAAACATTTCAAGTGCTACTCAACTGGTTTTAGATAAGTCAGCCCTTTCTTAGTATATAAGTGCAACAAAACAAGGGACCGTGTACATTAATCATATTAAACATATTAAAAACATGTAAAAGTACTCGAATGAGCCAAAAGGCTAGTTTTCACCGATAGTCCCTTTGCCAGATGGTGATAGACATCCTACAAGCAATAATACAAATACCACAACATTGTTATACCATTGTACATATTTACAATAGATGACATCACTGAATACAGATAAGAGCAAGTCATGATAATAAATAAAACATTCCCAATACACACTCATACTAACACCTCCACCCACACATCAGTGCTGACACTGTTGGTTTTCAATGAGCCACTTTGTAACACTGTGCTTGAATGAGTAGTAGGATGAGGACTCTCTTATTGGTTGTGGTATTGAATTCCATTGATGGGATGCATGGAATGAAAAGACAGCCTGGCTGAATGCACTTTTCCTAAATGGGATGGTGGCTCTATCTATCTATCTATCTTAAGCTGTCAGGAAAACTTCAGTCTAGATCTGACAGTAAAGTACTATGGTATGGTATCATCCTGCCGTGTGGTATTGTGTATTTCTAAATGTCGGCGTGTTGATATGATCTCACGTCTCTCCCGATGAGGTCCTCCTTGTTCTCGATGATTCCCCACGGGGCGATGCCGATGGCGCAGACCTTCCCTCTGGACTTTGACGAGTGGTCTTTGAGAGCGTCCCCCACGTGACGGATCACTCCTGAAACACAGATCAGCTGGGAGTTCATGAAGAGTTTATAAAGTTAATCTCAACTGTACGTTCACCCGGAGAGGATTCTATTTATTTCTGGCCATCACAACGTTAGACTGAAATATGTAAAAGAGAGCTGAAATATATGAACATTCAGATGGACTGAAGGATGTAGAAATGTCCTCAGATTGGGGTCTGGGTCCTGGTTTCAGTGCAGGATCTGATGCAGGAGATCAGTTTCATGCAGCAGATACAGCACTTCACAAAACATGTGACGCATCAATTAAACTGATTTTATGTTTGCATTATTCTCAGAGTAAAGCGTGCACCCCGCTATCTGCATCCCACCGAACAGCACCTGGGTCTGAACCGAGCCTGTATCAAACTGAATCCCTGAAGCTCTCTAAGGAGACCCCCTGACATCCTGTTAGCTGGAGGACCGTATGATCCAACATTTCAAACCCCTCCCTCTAACCCTGTATAGGCAATAGAAGTGAGGAGTGCTTTGTTACCTGTGCTGACCCCCCCAGTGAAGATCCAAGCTCCAGTGGTCACCGCCGCTTTGATCAGGCCTTTCCCAAAAACCTGTTTCAGTTTTGGGGGCAGCTCGAAGTTCTGCAGGCCCCCGTGAACGGAGATGAGGAGGGTGGGGAGCTCCAGCTCCCAGTCCTTCACCATCAGGTGCAGCAGCGAGTCTGCCTTCGAGTCATACGACACCCGGATGTACTGGAACATTAAGTGTCTTAATATGATATATCATGTTTTATAATACCTATATTTATATCATATGATATATAATGTTAATGTATGATATGTAATGTTAATGCATGATATGTAATGTTAATGTATGATATATAATGTTGTATAATGATATATAATGTTAATGTATGATATGTAATGTTAATGCATGATATGTAATGTTAATGTATGATATATAATGTTAATGTATGATATATAATGTTAATGTAGGATATATAATGTTGTACAATGATATATAATGTTAATGTATGATATATAATGTTAATGCATGATATGTAATGTTCATGTATGATAGATAATGTTGTATAACAATTAGGGATGTAACGATATACTGAATATCGCGGTATCGCGATAAATAAACGTTCCAATACCATCGTGAAAAACCTTTATTTAACCAGTTGGTCCCATGGAGATCATCGATCTCTTTTTCGAGAGAGACCTGTCCAACATGGCAGCAAGTAGGCTACAACATGAGCATAAAACAACAGAACACACAAGGACATCATATTTACAGGGCTACATTTACACACCTAGAGACATTTACTAGTACCAACAGTATATCTATATCTCTGTCAATAAGCCTCACCTTCTTGGCAACAACTGTATTGTTGTTGAAGTGGTGGAGAGACAATGTACAGTTTGACCCACTGCTATCACCCATGGCCAAAGCATATCTCTCCGTCCCACTGAGGTGGCGTTAGACTTTTTCGCTGCCCGTCATTTTGACAGACCGAATCGTAAAATATCCGTCATAATCCATTATTACCCGTCGGGTCTAAACTTGCCACTAACGTGTCACACTGACATGGGGGGATGGAGAGAGAGGGAGCACGCTCCTGAACTGTCAACGGGGGGGCGGTGTTATGCCGTGTTATGCATGCCCACCGAGATATGCATGCACCTCGCGGGAGCGCGCACAGCGTAAAGCAAAAACTCCCAGACATTTCAATGATCTGTACGGCAAAGTACGGTTTGGAAACTATATAATTTGCTTGTGGAGGGCATGCATAACACGGCATAACACCAGAGCCTCGCTGCGGGGAAACGTTGGCGCTGTTCCGAGTTTGTTCTAATCTGTCAAAATAACAGACTGCTTTCAGATTTTTCCGTCATTGTTAAAAAACATATTCGGTTAACGCGACCACTGCTGTCCCAGCAACATCAGTACCAAGCGAGAGAGTTGTTTCCAGAGCAGGGGATATTGTAAATGCCCAAACATCCCAGCTTCTACCTGGAAATGTGGACATTCTCATATTCCTGAAAACCTGTCTGATGATGCCGAGTGAGTGACTCGTGAGTTTGAGTTGAGTTACTTGAAAAACTAAAGTGAAGCTTGATTTATTTTATTGCCGGGTCTGATTATTAAATGTACTTGTTTATTTGTGAGATGCAGTGGCACAAAGAAAATGCCTACTTTGTTTGGTACTACTATAGGTACACAAACACTGGCTTTCTTGTTCCAGTCTGTTACTGTCACCTTGTTTTTGACACTTTAAAATACTGCTATCCTACTAAAATGCTTCTTTTAAAAAAATAATCTTTACATTTTTTTTTCTTTATTATCCAATATCATGATAAATAGCGTACCGTGGACTTGTTATCGCGATATTATCGTACCGTGAGTTTTTTGGTATCGTTACATCCCTAATAACGATATATAATGTTAATGTATGATATATAATGTTCATGTATGATATATAATGTTGTATAATGAAATATAATATAGAGTATGATAGTGTGTGTGATATTACCATGGCCTTGTTGACGTGCCCCCCCCCCTGGAACTCAATGAGTCCATATGCGTCGGTGCCGGAGCTCTGTGTATGCTTCGGGGGGGTCCATCTCTCTGCAGGGGCCTCAAGCTGCACCACCGGCCCCCCCCCCTCTTCAGGGGCACCCCCCGGGACCGACTGGTGCTGCGACACCAGCTGACCACAGCCGCACCTGAAATACAACAACAACAACAACAACAAACACACACAACCCTTTCAGTCAAGCAGCAGAGAGACAGCAGAGAATATGAATGGGTGAGTACAGGGAGCTGTGATGTTATTAGGATAACTTCAGACATTGGAACATTATGATGTCATCAGTCAGGTGCTGAGTGTGCATTAATAATTGACCCCCCCCCCCCTCTGTAGAGCTGGATCTGCTGCAGTACCTGCTGGCATCTTTGCTGGGAATTATCTGCATGCATTCTCTCTTCTGGAAGGTTCTCTCGATCCAAGCTCGCTGAGTCTGAAAACAAACCATTACATTACATGTTACTTGTTAGAACCGGAAGAGACAGAATTATGTTACAGTGTCAACTGAAGGAAGTTACAGTGTAAACTGAGAGAGGTCACAGCGTAAACTGAGAGAGGTTACAGCGTAGACTGAGAGGGGTTAAAGCATGGGCAAACTGAGGCCCGCGGGCCATATACGGCCCGTTAGGCTTTTGAATCCGGCCTGCTGAATATTGGTACAAAATTGTTCAAATTATAGTAAAGACCGCATTCATTTTGTCTTTTTCCTGCAATACCCGGCATTTCAGTTGATCCCACTAGATGGCGCACTCTAGACACAATTTACCTTTGCTGGAGTCTGTTCTATTCTCTCAGCTGGCCCCACTCTGCAGCGATAAGTACGGCGAGTACGGCGAATACACGTTGTAACAAGCAGGAGCGCTGAGCAAAGTGACTAGAACGCGACCACACACTTATAAAAAACACTTATATAAAGTCAGGCAACACTAACCAGGCTTAGTGTGATTCTGTTTATTTTACCTTACTTTAATGACCATCCGTTCACTGTTATTGACCATTGTGAAGAGGCAGACGTTTTCCTGTTGTTTTGTATTATTGCATCTATCGGATGGAATCAATACATGGGCTACATGTGGCCATCACAAGTAAAATCATAACGAAAACTACGCCGATAAAATATGCGTGTAGAAAACGGCTTATGCCACAATATGATAGCAACAAGTAGTCAAGATAGTCAGATTAGCTTTGGTTTGCTATGCTAACACCACCTGTAGAATGCCAGAGAAAATTTCATAACAGTGTTGTGATGCCAAACAGCTTTCAGACTAAAACACATTCACTTATGGGGATGGGGGATATTTATCAGCTGCTTGTGTGACAGTCAGACAATAAAAACTTTACAGCCGCCGCTGCCGCGAGTTAACGGGAGAATAAACTCCGGTAGACGAGCAGCTCTGCAGCGGGCAGTAATGCAGCTGAACCATATTAATAAACAATGCACCACGGCACTCTGGAGAAAGGTATAAGGTTGCAGAAGTAGTTATTTAATTTAATCTGGCTTTGTATAATTAAAAACTACCCGACGCAGTCCTCTATTGATGTTGTTGTGAGCGGTGTTGCGGAGAAAATCAGCGACGTAAAACGCTGTGTGGGTCATAAGAAGGCTCGTAAACGGTTACGTCATGACGCAAACGATGACGCCATGACGCAATAATTCACCTTTGAACCAGCATCTGTAACAATGAGTGGACCAAAGAAAAGTCAACATTGAGTGCTGAGTGTATAATGAGGAGTGGACAGCTAAATATTTTTTTACCGATCTGCTACTGGCCCGGCCCGTCTGTCACATTGTAAAACTCATAGTGGCCCCCTAACCAGCATTTTTGCCCACCCCTGGGTTACAGCGTAAACTGAGAGAGGTCACAGCGTAAACTGAGAGAGGTTACAGCGTAAACTGAGAGAGGTTACAGCGTAAACTGAGAGGGTACAGCGTAAACTGAGAGAGGTTACAGCGTAAACTGAGAGGTTACAGCGTAAACTGAGAGAGGTAACAGCGTAAACTGAGAGGTTACAGCGTAAACTGAGAGAGGTTACAGCGTAAACTGAGAGGTTACAGCGTAAACTGAGAGAGGTTACAGCGTAAACTGAGAGGTTACAGCGTAAACTGAGAGAGGTTACAGCGTAAACTGAGAGAGGTTACAGCGTAAACTGAGAGGTTACAGCGTAAACTGAGAGAGGTTACAGCGTAAACTGAGAGAGGTTACAGCGTAAACTGAGAGGTTACAGCGTAAACTGAGAGAGGTTACAGCGTAAACTGAGAGGTCACAGCGTAAAGAGAGAGGTTACAGCGTAAACTGAGAGAAGTTACAGCATAAACTGAGAGAAGTTACAGCGTAAACTGAGAGAGGTTACAGCGTAAACTGAGAGGTTACAGCGTAAACTGAGAGAGGTTACAGCGTAAACTGAGAGAAGTTACAGCGTAAACTGAGAGAGGTTACCGCGTAAACTGAGAGGTTAAGCGTAAACTGAGAGAGGTTACAGCGTAAACTGAGAGGTTACAGCATAAACTGAGAGAGGTTACAGCGTAAACTGAGAGGTTACAGCATAAACTGAGAGGTTACAGCGTAAACTGAGAGGGATTACAGCGTAAACTGAGAGGGGTTACAGCGTAAACTGAGAGGTTACAGCGTAAACTGAGAGAGGTTACAGCGTAAACTGAGAGGGGTTACAGCGTAAACTGAGAGGTTACAGCGTAAACTGAGAGAGGTTACAGCGTAAACTGAGAGAGGTCACAGCGTAAACTGAGAGATTACAGCGTAAACTGAGAGGTTACAACGTAAACTGAGAGTAGGTTACAGCGTAAACTGAGAGGGGTTACAGCGTAAACTGAGAGGTTACAGCGTAAACTGAGAGAGGTTACAGCGTAAACTGAGAGGGGTTACAGCATAAACTGAAGGAGGTTACAGCGTAAACTGAGAGGTTACAGCGTAAACTGAGAGAGGTTAAAACGTAAACTAAGAGTAGGTTACAGCGTAAAGTGAGAGAGGTTACAGCGTAAAGTGAGAGAGGTTACAGCGTAAACTGAGAGAGGTTACAGCATAAACTGAAGGAGGTTACAGCATAAACTGAGAGAGGTTACAACGTAAACTGAGAGTAGGTTACAGCGTAAAGTGAGAGAGGTTACAGCGTAAACTGAGAGGTTACAGCGTAAACTGAGAGAGGTTACAGCGTAAACTGAGAGAGGTTAAAGCGTAAACTGAGAAGTTACAGCGTAAACTGAGAGAGGTTACAGCGTAAACTGAGAGGTTACAGCGTAAAGAGAGAGGTTACAGCGTAAACTGAGAGAAGTTACAGCGTAAACTGAGAGAGGTTACAGCGTAAACTGAGAGGTTACAGCGTAAACTGAAAGTTTACAGCGTAAACTGAGAGAGGTTACAGCGTAAACTGAGAGGTTACAACGTAAACTGAGAGAGGTTACAGCATAAACTGAGAGGTTACAGCGTAAACTGAGAGAGGTTACAGCGTAAACTGAGAGGTTACAGCGTAAACTGAGAGGGGTTACAGCGTAAACTGAGAGGTTACAGCGTAAACTGAGAGGTTACAGCGTAAACTGAGAGGTTACAGCGTAAACTGAGAGGGGTTACAGCGTAAACTGAGAGGTTACAGCGTAAACTGAGAGGTTACAGCGTAAACTGAGAGAGGTTAAAAACGCCGCTCAAGGTTAATCCAATGTCTTTGTGTCATGTAGACATTTTGACTGATAATCCATCATCATATTTATGGAAATATACTGGGTATAAAGTTTTGTAGTCCAGGCGTGCACTTTCAGATATGCTTTGTTCGCTTCTCTATTACGTCCGCTATGGTAATGTTTACGTGGATTTGGGAACTGCCAATCGATTCTATTGGTTCTGATGGTTAAGAAAAAGGTGTAAATCACACAAATCGACCAATGGGTTCCAGAGATATGGTCCTGCGTAAAGTATAAAGAATGCCAGCCAGTTTAAGTACATTACGCAGCCGACTTCATTTATTGTTTACTACGTAACAGCAGGAATTGCAGCAGGGCCCAGAGCACACGGAGCACAGAGCGGACAGCAGATAACGGGATTGCAGTTTTATTGCTTATAGATTATCAGAACATTTCAAAGGGGACACAGCCACATTGGATATTAACCTATGGATTAACTACATCATCGTTTTTATCGTTTTAATGCCATTGAAGACCAGTTTAGACCAGACAAAGAGGAAGGTAAGCCGTTAGCCTAGCGCATGCTAGTACCTAGCGCCACTTGTTTTGATGTACGTTTTTGTTGATAACGTCGCAAGTTTGTATCTTTCAGTGTTGAGGTGGTCACCGTTAGATTCTGTGTCTTTACGATCATAAACAATGTGTTGGATGTGCAGCTAGGATAAGTAATAAGGGAGCTAGGATAAGTAATAAGGGAGCTAGGAGTGATTTTCGGTGCAGTAATAGGTTAGCATTTTTCGCTCGGGGCTAATTCAGAGGCTCACTGTTAGCATTGTGTGTTTTTTTTGAAAAAATTAATGAAAAAGATCAGTTAAATTAGTTTTTTCCCGTTATATGGATATAAAATATTCATAGTTTATGAAATAGTAAGGTTCCTTAGACGTTGTTTCCTGCAAATGACGCGATTTCGGTCCGTGGGGCCTAAGAGGATAACAGAGTATGTTTTTATATATTTTTTTTTTTTGTTTTCACAACAGTTGTATTTGGATGGAATGAATACCTATAGTGATAATTCAAAGTAATAAAATGATTTTTACAGTGAAAAAGTTCAAATGGAACTGATGGTTCCCAAATTACCCAGAGGTGAGTCCGCCTGGACTTTATTTTTCTAAACCTCTCTAAAAAGGTCAAATTTCACTTGTTTTGCATCAATCTTGATACAGGGTACTTATTATATGTTATAGTTTGGATTCCTAAAGCTTTTAGTCTACTAAACCATCATTCATGGGTGGTTTTTACTATAAGTAATGGGTTTTTCTTAGGCGGACATTAGAATTTACATGTTTTTACTATGTTCCATCTGAATTTACTTTAAAATAAAAACATCTATATTGATTCTGACACTTCTACATCCAACTCACAGATGTAACCTTGCTTTGAGAGAAAATATTATTAATTTACCCCTTTTAGAAGTGAAGATATAGTCTTTGTTGTGTTAGTGGCATTTTCGAGCCTGAAACCTGAAAAACAAGCTCAGGGCTTAAGAGGTTAACAGCTATGCTGTGCCCATGTATGGAATTGTTTTACAGTACCAGGTCCATCCTCTGTTAGTGACTGACAGAATGACATAAGAAAATGATGGTCCACACAGTGTTATAACATGAAGGAAACAAGTTAACCGAGAGGCCGTACAAAAATATATTTTAAAGCAATGAATTAATACACTAACAGGGTGTTGTGTAATGTAAAACTAAATACATATATATATTTATATATTTATATAGATATATATATATATATATATATATATATATTTTAAGATCATTGGTTGTCTTTGTAGTAGACAACAAACATATTTGCATGTCCTCACTAAGTTTGTTTTAACCAAGGTATAAGGTTATTTTAGGTGTGATTTGATGAATTAGAAAAATATTAATGTTTTTAAATGTTAAAAATGAGTTTCTTAATGAGATCTTGTGCTAATGAAATCCTTGTAAATAAATGTCCAATGAATGTATTCTTGCATTTGATTTTTGAATAAAAACCATATCCACCACCTGGTGCTTCCAGTAATCGTCATTGACACACAATGTGCAGATATAACACAATCAAATGTTAATTCTGGTTAAAGAAAAATAACACAAAATGTGCAGAAATAACAAATGAGTGTGTTCATCTTGGTTACACATTTATGACACACAATGTGTAAAATGTGCACATTGTGTGTTAGGGGCATGTAACACATTTTGTGTGTAAAAATGATTTACACATAAATTAACACAACACGTGTTGTCCCTGAGCACACTCTGTAGGTGTGATGAAATTCAACACATGTTGTGTAATTTTTGACACATCCCTTCTAAGAGTGTACAGCAGACAGTAGCTAGCAGTTTTCGACAGATACAGCCCACTCAAAAATATATTGTTTTATATCAAATTAATTGATTGGCTGAAACTCCCGCGAGCGAGCAAGAGGGCTGTCTCTCTCGTGGGGTTTAATCTGTGCGCGGGGGTCCTTTTATGCGCATGTAAAAGCACATTTTCCGCTCATGAGTCGCTTGTTTTGTGCGCTAGAATATTGACCCAATTCTTACTGCATACAGAGGAGGATCCCTCACTCAGGACGGACAGACTGCAATGGATGTCGAGTGTAAATGAAAAAGATAATACATTTACAACAAAGCTACTCCAGATGCTGGAGCATGCATGTGTCTATAAATAAATATTTTAATTTTGAAACTTTTCGATGTTGTGTTTCCTGGAGCTTCTGGTTTCACAGAGAATCCATTCTCTGAGAAACTGTATTTCACGCAGCTTCTGAAAATACTTGACTTGGTGAACAGTGACAGAAACTACAGCTGCTCAATAAAGCAGAGGTTGCAGGTTAGAGGGATTCTACTCAAATATGAATACCTGTGAGAGCTCACTTCCTGTTATGAGCCGTTTCATAATGATGACTTCTGCATCAAACTGTTGCCTTTAATAAAGTAAGGAGCACTGAGAATAATTATAATCACATTATAATCATTACAACAGGGATTAGCATGCACTACAGATTACAATGCACTATAATCTGCATGGTAATAAATAAATATATAACAGATTAAAGTGCATCTTTACCAACAGGAAGTCAGGCAGCAGGTCCTTTTGACAATGCCCGACTTCAGAAGTTATTGTATGTGTATTATTGTGAAAATAAATCATAAGTTATCCGCACATCCTGATCTTTAATAGAACATAATAAAGTTGTGAGAGTTTGAATCGGCTCACCTTCTGTGATGAAGACGACGCGCTGCGTTTGATGGACGAACGTTTGAAGGACCCGTTAGTTCCTCTCCGTCCTCGGCCCTCCATCTTCAGGAAGTTCAGTCCTCTACCTTCATCCTCTTCCTGTCTGTCTGTCTCCTGTCTGTCTCCTGTATGTCTCCTGTATGTCTACTGTCTGTCCTCCAGTCTGTCCTCCTGTCTCCTGTCTGTCCTCCTGTCTCTCTCCTGTCTGTCTACTGTCTCTCCTCCTGTCTCTCTCCTGTCTGTCTCCTGTCTGTCCTCCTGTCTCCTGTCTCTCCTCCTGTCTCTGTTTACAGCGTAAACTGAGAGAAGTTACAGCATAAACTGAGAGAAGTTACAGCGTAAACTGAGAGAGGTTACAGCGTAAACTGAGAGGTTACAGCGTAAACTGAGAGAGGTTACAGCGTAAACTGAGAGAAGTTACAGCGTAAACTGAGAGAGGTTACAGCGTAAACTGAGAGGTTACAGCGTAAACTGAGAGAGGTTACAGCGTAAACTGAGAGGTTACAGCATAAACTGAGAGAGGTTACAGCGTAAACTGAGAGGTTACAGCATAAACTGAGAGGTTACAGCGTAAACTGAGAGGGATTACAGCGTAAACTGAGAGGGGTTACAGCGTAAACTGAGAGGTTACAGCGTAAACTGAGAGAGGTTACAGCGTAAACTGAGAGGGGTTACAGCGTAAACTGAGAGGTTACAGCGTAAACTGAGAGAGGTTACAGCGTAAACTGAGAGAGGTCACAGCGTAAACTGAGAGATTACAGCGTAAACTGAGAGGTTACAACGTAAACTGAGAGTAGGTTACAGCGTAAACTGAGAGGGGTTACAGCGTAAACTGAGAGGTTACAGCGTAAACTGAGAGAGGTTACAGCGTAAACTGAGAGGGGTTACAGCATAAACTGAAGGAGGTTACAGCGTAAACTGAGAGGTTACAGCGTAAACTGAGAGAGGTTAAAACGTAAACTAAGAGTAGGTTACAGCGTAAAGTGAGAGAGGTTACAGCGTAAAGTGAGAGAGGTTACAGCATAAACTGAAGGAGGTTACAGCATAAACTGAGAGAGGTTACAACGTAAACTGAGAGTAGGTTACAGCGTAAAGTGAGAGAGGTTACAGCGTAAACTGAGAGGTTACAGCGTAAACTGAGAGAGGTTACAGCGTAAACTGAGAGAGGTTAAAGCGTAAACTGAGAAGTTACAGCGTAAACTGAGAGAGGTTACAGCGTAAACTGAGAGGTTACAGCGTAAAGAGAGAGGTTACAGCGTAAACTGAGAGAAGTTACAGCGTAAACTGAGAGAGGTTACAGCGTAAACTGAGAGGTTACAGCGTAAAGAGAGAGGTTACAGCGTAAACTGAGAGAAGTTACAACGTAAACTGAGAGAGGTTACAGCGTAAACTGAGAGGTTACAGCGTAAACTGAAAGTTTACAGCGTAAACTGAGAGAGGTTACAGCGTAAACTGAGAGGTTACAACGTAAACTGAGAGAGGTTACAGCATAAACTGAGAGGTTACAGCGTAAACTGAGAGAGGTTACAGCGTAAACTGAGAGGTTACAGCGTAAACTGAGAGGGGTTACAGCGTAAACTGAGAGGTTACAGCGTAAACTGAGAGGTTACAGCGTAAACTGAGAGGGGTTACAGCGTAAACTGAGAGGTTACAGCGTAAACTGAGAGGGGTTACAGCGTAAACTGAGAGGTTACAGCGTAAACTGAGAGAGGTTAAAAACGCCGCTCAAGGTTAATCCAATGTCTTTGTGTCATGTAGACATTTTGACTGATAATCCATCATCATATTTATGGAAATATACTGGGTATAAAGTTTTGCAGTCCAGGCGTGCACTTTCAGATATGCTTTGTTCGCTTCTCTATTACGTCCGCTATGGTAATGTTTACGTGGATTTGGGAACTGCCCATCGATTCTATTGGTTCTGATGGTTAAGAAAAAGGTGTAAATCACACAAATCGACCAATGGGTTCCAGAGATATGGTCCTGCGTAAAGTATAAAGAATGCCAGCCAGTTTAAGTACATTACGCAGCCGACTTCATTTATTGTTTACTACGTAACAGCAGGAATTGCAGCAGGGCCCAGAGCACACGGAGCACAGAGCGGACAGCAGATAACGGGATTGCAGTTTTATTGCTTATAGATTATCAGAACATTTCAAAGGGGACACAGCCACATTGGATATTAACCTATGGATTAACTACATCATCGTTTTTATCGTTTTAATGCCATTGAAGACCAGTTTAGACCAGACAAAGAGGAAGGTAAGCCGTTAGCCTAGCGCATGCTAGTACCTAGCGCCACTTGTTTTGATGTACGTTTTTGTTGATAACGTCGCAAGTTTGTATCTTTCAGTGTTGAGGTGGTCACCGTTAGATTCTGTGTCTTTACGATCATAAACAATGTGTTGGATGTGCAGCTAGGATAAGTAATAAGGGAGCTAGGATAAGTAATAAGGGAGCTAGGAGTGATTTTCGGTGCAGTAATAGGTTAGCATTTTTCGCTCGGGGCTAATTCAGAGGCTCACTGTTAGCATTGTGTGTTTTTTTTGAAAAAATTAATGAAAAAGATCAGTTAAATTAGTTTTTTCCCGTTATATGGATATAAAATATTCATAGTTTATGAAATAGTAAGGTTCCTTAGACGTTGTTTCCTGCAAATGACGCGATTTCGGTCCGTGGGGCCTAAGAGGATAACAGAGTATGTTTTTATATATTTTTTTTTTTTTGTTTTCACAACAGTTGTATTTGGATGGAATGAATACCTATAGTGATAATTCAAAGTAATAAAATGATTTTTACAGTGAAAAAGTTCAAATGGAACTGATGGTTCCCAAATTACCCAGAGGTGAGTCCGCCTGGACTTTATTTTTCTAAACCTCTCTAAAAAGGTCAAATTTCACTTGTTTTGCATCAATCTTGATACAGGGTACTTATTATATGTTATAGTTTGGATTCCTAAAGCTTTTAGTCTACTAAACCATCATTCATGGGTGGTTTTTACTATAAGTAATGGGTTTTTCTTAGGCGGACATTAGAATTTACATGTTTTTACTATGTTCCATCTGAATTTACTTTAAAATAAAAACATCTATATTGATTCTGACACTTCTACATCCAACTCACAGATGTAACCTTGCTTTGAGAGAAAATATTATTAATTTACCCCTTTTAGAAGTGAAGATATAGTCTTTGTTGTGTTAGTGGCATTTTCGAGCCTGAAACCTGAAAAACAAGCTCAGGGCTTAAGAGGTTAACAGCTATGCTGTGCCCATGTATGGAATTGTTTTACAGTACCAGGTCCATCCTCTGTTAGTGACTGACAGAATGACATAAGAAAATGATGGTCCACACAGTGTTATAACATGAAGGAAACAAGTTAACCGAGAGGCCGTACAAAAATATATTTTAAAGCAATGAATTAATACACTAACAGGGTGTTGTGTAATGTAAAACTAAATACATATATATATTTATATATTTATATAGATATATATATATATATATATATATATATATATATATTTTAAGATCATTGGTTGTCTTTGTAGTAGACAACAAACATATTTGCATGTCCTCACTAAGTTTGTTTTAACCAAGGTATAAGGTTATTTTAGGTGTGATTTGATGAATTAGAAAAATATTAATGTTTTTAAATGTTAAAAATGAGTTTCTTAATGAGATCTTGTGCTAATGAAATCCTTGTAAATAAATGTCCAATGAATGTATTCTTGCATTTGATTTTTGAATAAAAACCATATCCACCACCTGGTGCTTCCAGTAATCGTCATTGACACACAATGTGCAGATATAACACAATCAAATGTTAATTCTGGTTAAAGAAAAATAACACAAAATGTGCAGAAATAACAAATGAGTGTGTTCATCTTGGTTACACATTTATGACACACAATGTGTAAAATGTGCACATTGTGTGTTAGGGGCATGTAACACATTTTGTGTGTAAAAATGATTTACACATAAATTAACACAACACGTGTTGTCCCTGAGCACACTCTGTAGGTGTGATGAAATTCAACACATGTTGTGTAATTTTTGACACATCCCTTCTAAGAGTGTACAGCAGACAGTAGCTAGCAGTTTTCGACAGATACAGCCCACTCAAAAATATATTGTTTTATATCAAATTAATTGATTGGCTGAAACTCCCGCGAGCGAGCAAGAGGGCTGTCTCTCTCGTGGGGTTTAATCTGTGCGCGGGGGTCCTTTTATGCGCATGTAAAAGCACATTTTCCGCTCATGAGTAGCTTGTTTTGTGCGCTAGAATATTGACCCAATTCTTACTGCATACAGAGGAGGATCCCTCACTCAGGACGGACAGACTGCAATGGATGTCGAGTGTAAATGAAAAAGATAATACATTTACAACAAAGCTACTCCAGATGCTGGAGCATGCATGTGTCTATAAATAAATATTTTAATTTTGAAACTTTTCGATGTTGTGTTTCCTGGAGCTTCTGGTTTCACAGAGAATCCATTCTCTGAGAAACTGTATTTCACGCAGCTTCTGAAAATACTTGACTTGGTGAACAGTGACAGAAACTACAGCTGCTCAATAAAGCAGAGGTTGCAGGTTAGAGGGATTCTACTCAAATATGAATACCTGTGAGAGCTCACTTCCTGTTATGAGCCGTTTCATAATGATGACTTCTGCATCAAACTGTTGCCTTTAATAAAGTAAGGAGCACTGAGAATAATTATAATCACATTATAATCATTACAACAGGGATTAGCATGCACTACAGATTACAATGCACTATAATCTGCATGGTAATAAATAAATATATAACAGATTAAAGTGCATCTTTACCAACAGGAAGTCAGGCAGCAGGTCCTTTTGACAATGCCCGACTTCAGAAGTTATTGTATGTGTATTATTGTGAAAATAAATCATAAGTTATCCGCACATCCTGATCTTTAATAGAACATAATAAAGTTGTGAGAGTTTGAATCGGCTCACCTTCTGTGATGAAGACGACGCGCTGCGTTTGATGGACGAACGTTTGAAGGACCCGTTAGTTCCTCTCCGTCCTCGGCCCTCCATCTTCAGGAAGTTCAGTCCTCTACCTTCATCCTCTTCCTGTCTGTCTGTCTCCTGTCTGTCTCCTGTATGTCTCCTGTATGTCTACTGTCTGTCCTCCAGTCTGTCCTCCTGTCTCCTGTCTGTCCTCCTGTCTCTCTCCTGTCTGTCTACTGTCTCTCCTCCTGTCTCTCTCCTGTCTGTCTCCTGTCTGTCCTCCTGTCTCCTGTCTCTCCTCCTGTCTCTCTCCTGTCTGTCTACAGTCTGTCCTCCAGTCTGCCTACTGTCTCTCCTCCTGTCTCTCTCCTGTCTGTCTACAGTCTGTCCTCCAGTCTGTCTACTGTCTCTCCTCCTGTCTCTCTCCTGTCTGTCTCCTGTCTGTCCTCCTGTCTATCTCCTGTCTGTCTACTGTCTCTCCTCCTGTCTGTCTCCTGTCTGTCCTCCTGTCTCCTGTCTCTCCTCCTGGCTCTCCTCCTGTCTCTCTACTGTCTGTCCCCTGTCTGTCCTCCTGTTTCTCTCCTGTCTGTCCTCCAGTCTGTCTACTGTCTCTCCTCCTGTCTCTCTCCTGTCTGTCTCCTGTCTGTCCTTCTGTCTGTCTCCTGTCTATCTCCTGTCTGTCCTCCTGTCTCCTGTCTGTCTCCTGTCTGTCTACTGTCTGTCTACTGTCTGTCCTCCAGTCTGTCTACTGTCTCTACTCCTGTCTCTCTCCTGTCTGTCTCCTGTCTGTCCTCCTGTCTATCTCCTGTCTGTCCTCCTGTCTATCTCCTGTCTGTCCTCCTGTCTCCTGTCTATCTCCTGTCCTCCTGTCTCCTGTCTATCTCCTGCCTGTCCTCCTGTCTCCTGTCTGTCTTCCTGTCTCTCCTCCTCTCTCCTGTCTGTCCTCCTTTCTCCTGTCTATCTCCTGCCTGTCCTCCTGTCTCCTGTCTATTTCCTGTATGTCCTCCTGTCTCCTGTCTATCTCCTGTCTGTCCTCCTCTCTCCTGTCAGTCTCCTGTATGTCCTCCTGTCTATCTCCTGTCTGTCCTCCTGTCTCCTGTCTGTCCTCCTCTCTCCTGTCTTTCCTCCTGTCTCCTGTCTATCTCCTGTCTGTCCTCCTGTCTCCTGTCTATCTCCTGTCTGTCCTCCTCTCTCCTGTCAGTCTCCTGTCTGTCCTCCTGTCTGTCTCCTGTCTGTCCTCCTGTCTCCTGTCTGTCCTCCTCTCTCCTGTCAGTCTCCTGTCTATCCTCCTGTCTGTCTCCTGTCTGTCCTCCTGTCTCCTGTCTATCTCCTGTCGGTCCTCCTGTCTCCTGTCTATCTCCTGTCGGTCCTCCTGTCTCCTGTCTATCTCCTGTCTGTCCTCCTCTCTCCTGTCAGTCTCCTGTCTGTCCTCCTGTCTCCTGTCTATCTCCTGTCTGTCCTCCTGTCTGTCTCCTTTGTGTCCTCCTCTCTCCTGTCTGTCTTCCTGTCTCTCCTCCTCTCTCCTCTCTGTCCTCCTGCCTCTTGTCTGTCTCCTGTGTGTCCTCCTCTCTCCTGTCTGTCTTCCTGTCTCTCCTCCTCTCTCCTGTCTGTCCTCCTGTCTCCTGTCTATCTTCTGTCTGTCCTCCTGTCTCCTGTCAGTCTTCTATCTGTCCTCCTCTCTCCTGTCTGTCTCCTGTCTGTCCTCCTCTCTCCTGTCTGTCTCCTGTGTGTCCTCCTGTCTCTGTCTCTCCTCCTGTCTGTCCTCCTCTCTCCTGTCTGTCTCCTGTCTCTCCTCCTGTCTATCTCCTGTGTGTCCTCCTCTCTCCTGTCTGTCTCCTGTCTCTCCTCCTGTCTATCTCCTGTGTGTCCTCCTCTCTCCTGTCTGTCTCCTGTCTCTCCTCCTGTCTATCTCCTGTATGTCCTCCTCTCTCCTGTCTGTCTCATGTCTCTCCTCCTGTCTATCTCCTGTGTGTCCTCCTCTCTCCTGTCTGTCCTCCTGTCTCTCCTCCTGTCTATCTCCTGTGTGTCCTCCTCGCTCTTGTCTGTCTCTTGTCTGTCCTCCTGTCTGTCTCCTGTGTGTCCTCCTCTCTCCTGTCTGTCTCCTGTCTCTCCTCCTGTCTATCTCCTGTGTGTCCTCCTCTCTCCTGTCTGTCTCCTGTCTCTCCTCCTGTCTATCTCCTGTGTGTCCTCCTCTCTCCTGTCTGTCTCCTGTCTCTCCTCCTGTCTATCTCCTGTGTGTCCTCCTCTCTCCTGTCTGTCTCCTGTCTCTCCTCCTGTCTATCTCCTGTGTGTCCTCCTCTCTCCTGTCTGTCCTCCTGTCTCTCCTCCTGTCTATCTCCTGTGTGTCCTCCTCTCTCCTGTCTGTCCTCCTGTCTCTCCTCCTGTCTATCTCCTGTGTGTCCTCCTCGCTCCTGTCTGTCTCTTGTCTGTCCTCCTGTCTGTCTCCTGTGTGTCCTCCTCTCTCCTGTCTGTCTCCTGTCTCTCAGGCTGCAGTGTTGTGATGCGTTCAGGGCCCCCCCCCGACCCCTCAGCGATCAGGATTAGTGGAGGTGGGGCTCCGCTCCAATGGAAGCAGATCTAGTGGCTGCTGATTGGAGGAGAACAGAGGGATTGAGATGCAGCTGCATTCTGATAATAATGTGATTTAAATAAAGCCCGTGTTTTTACAGAAAGACATTTAATGTTGAAGTTATAATGTAGCTTAAACACACACACACACACACACACACACACACACACACACACACACACACACAGATTATAAAGGATTATTGAGGCAGCAGCTTTTGTGTCTCTGTGAATCTGAGAGGAAGTAGAAATAAATCATTCATAAAGTATTTATTCTGTGCATTTTAATAATAGATTCATATATTTCTATATTCTGTAGTAAAAGTATTATTTTAAATTCCTTTCTCACTATGTATTGTTGGTTATATTTATTTACGTTATGACTTATTGCTTCCCTTATATAAATATATGTATATGTTGTATTTAAAAAACACATTGGTTTTTACATGTTTACATTTTCATTGAAAAAAACTATTTTTTATTTTACATATGAATTGTTTTTAATGCAGATATTTGGTATCACATTTATTTTAGTTTTCACTTTAAAGTAACATCCATGCCCACCCGCAGCCTGAACAGAGGGTCCTTCTGTGGGCCTCAGAGTGCCGCTGTGCACCTGCAGGTCCTCCAGGGGTCCTTCTGTGGGCCTCAGAGTGCCGCTGTGCACCTGCTGGTCCTCCAGGGGGTCAGAGGGTCCTTTTGTGGGCCTCAGAGTGCCGCTGTGCACCTGCTGGTCCTCCAGGGGGTCAGAGGGTCCTTCTGTGGGCCTCAGAGTGCCGCTGTGCATATGCTGGTCCTCCAGGGGGTCCTTCTGTGGGCCTCAGAGTGCCGCTGTGCACCTGCTGGTTCTCCAGGGGGTCAGAGGGTCCTTTTGTGGGCCTCAGAGTGCCGCTGTGCACCTGCTGGTCCTACAGGGGGTCAGAGGGTCCTTCTGTGGGCCTCAGAGTGCCGAATTGCACCTGCTGGTTCTCCAGGGGGTCAGAGGGTCCTTTTGTGGGCCTCAGAGTGCCGCTGTGCACCTGCTGGTCCTCCAGGGGGTCAGAGGGTCCTTCTGTGGGCCTCAGAGTGCCGCTGTGCACCTGCTGGTCCTCCAGGGGGTCAGAGGGTCCTTCTGTGGGCCTCAGAGTGCCGCTGTGCACCTGCTGGTCCTCCAGGGGGTCAGAGGGTCCTTCTGTGGTCCTCAGAGTGCCACGGTGCACCTGCAGGTCCTCCAGGGGGTCCTTCTGTGGGCCTCAGAGTGCCGCTGTGCACCTGCTGGTCCTCCAGGGGGTCAGAGGGTCCTTCTGTGGGCCTCAGAGTGCCGCTGTGCACCTGCAGGTCCTCCAGGGGGTACTTCTGTGGGCCTCAGAGTGCCGCTGTGCACCTGCTGGTCCTCCAGGGGGTCAGTGGGTCCTTCTGAGGGCCTCATAGTGCCGCTGTGCACCTGCTGGTCCTCCAGGGGGTCAGAGGGTCCTTCTGTGGTCCTCAGAGTGCCGCTGTGCACCTGCTGCTCCTCCAGGGGGTCAGAGGGTCCATCTGTAGGCCTCAGAGTACAGCTGTGCACATGCTGGTCCTCCAGGGGGTCCTTCTGTGGGCCTCAGAGTGCCGCTGTGCACCTGCTGGTCCTCCAGGGGGTCAGAGGGTGCTTTTGTGGGCCTCAGAGTGCCGCTGTGCACCTGCTGGTCCTCCAGGGGGTCAGAGGGTCCTTCTGTGGGCCTCAGAGTGCCGCTGTGCACCTGCTGGTCCTCCAGGGGGTCAGAGGGTCCTTTTGTGGGCCTCAGAGTGCCGCTGTGCACCTGCCGGTCCTCCAGGGGGTCAGAGGGTCCATCTGTAGGCCTCAGAGTACCGCTGTGCACATGCTGGTCCTCCAGGGGGTCCTTCTGTGGGCCTCAGAGTGCCGCTGTGCACCTGCTGGTCCTCCAGGGGGTCAGAGGGTGCTTTTGTGGGCCTCAGAGTGCCGCTGTGCACCTGCTGGTCCTCCAGGGGGTCAGAGGGTCCTTCTGTGGGCCTCAGAGTGCCGCTGTGCACCTGCAGGTCCTCCAGGGGGTACTTCTGTGGGCCTCAGAGTGCCGCTGTGCACCTGCAGGTCCTCCAGGGGGTACTTCTGTGGGCCTCAGAGTGCCGCTGTGCACCTGCTGGTCCTCCAGGGGGTCAGGGGGTCCTTCTGTGGGCCTCAGAGTGCCGCTGTGCACCTGCTAGTCCTCCAGGGGGTCAGAGGGTGCTTTTGTGGGCCTCAGAGTGCCGCTGTGCACCTGCTGGTCCTCCAGGGGGTCAGAGGGTCCTTCTGTGGGCCTCAGAGTGCCGTTGTACACCTGCTGGTCCTCCAGGGGGTCAGAGGGTCCTTTTGTGGCCCTCAGAGTTCCGCTGTGCACCTGCTGGTACTCCAGGGGTCAGAGGGTCCTTCTGTGGGCCTCAGAGTGCCGCTGTGCACCTGCTGGTCCTCCAGGGGGTCCTTCTGTGGGCCTCAGAGTGCCGCTGTGCACCTGCTGGTCCTCCAGGGGGTCAGAGGGTCCTTCTGTGGGCCTCAGAGTGCCGCTGTGGACCTGCAGGTCCTCCAGGGGCTCCTTCTGTGGGCCTCAGAATGCCGCTGTGCACCTGCTGGTCCTCCAGGGGGTCGGAGGGTCCTTCTGTGGGCCTCAGAGTGCCGCTGTGCACCTGCAGGGCCTCCAGGGGGTCAGAGGGTCCTTCTGTGGGCCTCAGAGTGCCGCTGTGCACCTGCTGGTCCTCCAGGGGGTCAGAGGGTCCTTCTGTGAGCCTCAGAGTGCCGCTGTGCACCTGCTGGTCCTCCAGTGGGTCAGTGGGTCCTTCTGTGGTCCTCAGAGTGCCGCTGTGCACCTGCTGGTCCTCCAGGGGGTCAGAGGGTCCTTCTGTGGTCCTCAGAGTGCCGCTGTGCACCTGCTGGTCCTCCAGGGGGTCCTTCTGTGGGCCTCAGAGTGCCGCTGTGCACCTGCTGGTCCTCCCGGGAGTCAGAGGGTCCTTCTGTGGGCCTCAGAGTGCCGCTGTGGACCTGCAGGTCCTCCAGGGGCTCCTTCTGTGGGCCTCAGAGTGCCGCTGTGCACCTGCAGGTCCTCCAGGGGGTCAGAGGGTCCTTCTGTGGGCCTCAGAGTGCCGCTGTGCACCTGCAGGTCCTCCAGGGGGTCCTTCTGGGGGCCTCAGTGTGCCGCGGTGCACCTGCTGGTCCTCCAGGGAGTCAGAGGGTCCTTCTGTGGGCCTCAGAGTGCCGCGGTGCACCTGTTGGTCTTCCAGATTGATCACCTGGAAGACCAGCAGGCTGTCAGGGGGTCAGAGGCTCTTCCTCTAGTCTCAGGGCTCCTTCAGACCCATAAGCAATATTCTGACTTTTTCTCAGCATCAAGGGTGCCAGAAGCGGGGGGGGCCAGGGGGCCACTTTTCAGCCCTGGCCCACATTTTCGCCGCGGAACACTGTACACATCCCGTTTCAATAATTCCCCTCTACTCTAAAGTCTAAAACGAGATCTGATCTAGCTGTGTATATTTTGTTATTTTTGATTCTTATATTCAATCTCAGTAGCTCCAGGCATGTTTGAAGCTTGTAAAGGGAAGACAACAGCTCTCCTCTCACTCGCCACTCTGCTCTTCCGCAACGCCGCTCCCCCTCCCTCCGCTGAAATTATGAATGTAAGGTGTATAGTAATCATAGATAACACGGCAGGGTCCGTTACAGTTTGTTTTTATCTGATTTCAAATAAACAAAGTCTTGGCTTTCAAAATATTAAACTCGTTTCGACAAATTCAGATGATAAATACAACTTTGAAGCTTCGGCATAATTACAAGCGGTAACTTTACGTCACAGCAAGCATAACAACAGCCGGTGTTTCTCGTGAGTGTTTTCCCCGGGAAACAAACACAATACACACAAACGCAAAAATACACAAACACACACACACACACACACTCGCGAGCGCCCCCCAAACCAGTAATCCAAACAAAAATATCTTCCCTCCGTACTACTTTGATCATTTGCTAATAACCAATCAGAGCGATGGATTACAGAGAAGAGGAAACTTTGAAGGCCTTTTTCTCAAAATGATGACTCGGTGACAGTCATTATATAATGTGACATATTTTGCTTAATATTTGGAGAACAACAACAATCCTGATATCATTAGAAAGCTAGGAAGCTCCTCTTTCCAGCAGTGTATACAACTCAAAATGTGTCTTCGGGTCAATGCGCCTGATTTCGATGGAGCAGGTCACTTTGCATTAGGTAAAATATAGCAGGCAGACATAACAGGAAGAATATGTACATTTTAACCCAATCAAATAGGACATTGTCTCACCATTCAAATGTATCCATGTACATTACAACCAATAAAAAAGCTTAGATGTGTTTATTTGTTACGTTGTTTTCCGTTATTTGTTACGTTGTTCTGTGTGTGTCAGCCGTTAACCTAGATAGATAAACTTGCAAACATGTCAGAAGAACCGGCGCATAAGAAAACAAAATACTGTCAAACTAAACTGAAATTCAACAACTTGAATGTCACATCCCTGACATCCGCACCTCCGGAGCCTGGTCCTTCAACCATAGAACCAGCGCAGCCAGATGAACCCCAGCAGCAGCTCTGCGGCCGCAGAGACTGTCAAAACCGCCGCCGCCGGCATCGTTGAACTGAAACAGGCTGGTTCCGACTGCATGGAGGTTTGTTGTCGGGACATTGAGACGGGCAAATTAAAGCTTATTTGGGCAAAGAGAAAGGTACTTCAATGCAGAATGGTACAAAAACAGAGAGTGTTTCATTCTTTGCAAAACCACTGAACGAGCCTTCTGTGAAATATGCAGATGTGCTGCTGTCAAACGGCTCGTAACTTTCTCCAAATGTGGAGATGACAGCTTTGTAAATACCGAGTTAATAACTGGAACTTTTCACAGAGCTTACTTCAGTCAGACACCAGTCAACATTCAGCTTGTCAAACAAGAGCGTAGCAGGAAAAAATAAGAGATGGGATGATGTGTGGGCTGGACCTGTATAGTTTCATTGACAGGAAAGGAGTGAGGAGAGGGTCGAGTTGTCCATTCTTGTTCTGTTTTCTCTGACTATCTTCATCCTGAACCCCCTCTCAGACTTTCATTTGCTCGCGCTACTAAGAGTCACTTTACCATGGAAACCAAACAATGGTGTAGCTGTATTGAAGTCCGAGTGGAAACAGTAACATTTGGTGCGTTATGTTAGAATGAAACAAATCAGATTTAGTCAGAAATCGGGAGAAATGCGGGATAAATATGACCCCGGGAGGACACCGGGAGTCTCCCCCCCACTTCTGAATTGAATCCGGCACCGCTGCTCAGAATTCAGATATTTTTTTCGAAAATCTAGTCATTCTGACTTTTTCCAAAATTCTGAAATCTTTTCACAACATTTCAAAATCATGATAATTTTCTTGAAATGTCAGATTCCCAACTTTTTTTCTCAACATACAGATTTTTTTAATAAAAATGTCAATGTTATGACTTGTCTATAAATTCTGCTTTTTCTCTATTTTCAAAATCCTGACGTTTAAAAAAAACGCATAATTTGGGTATTTTTCTCAAAATTCTGCCTTTTTTCTAAAATTCAGATATTTCAAAAATCTCCAAATTCTGAATTCTTCTGAGGATCTCAAAGCGCTCAGGAGAAACCATGTTCTGATCGCCAGCCACAGGATGTTATGAAACATGTCACTTCCTGCCACGTTTAACTGAGCCATGTTTCAGCTGCCTCAGCTCAGGTGAACATGATGGAGAGACTGAAGATGGCAGGATATATAATACATAGAATCCCAGCCAACATGAATCATCCTTCCAGTATCAATGGAATATTAAATTAACACTTTTCAAACACTTTCAAATAAATCGTTGGCGAAAGCTTTGCAAAGTAAGAAGTTACACACATATATACAGTATATACTTGTGTCTATATACTCGTATACAGAAGGATTATTCTTGTACATGTTTTGATTCGTTTTAACTTTTCAGAAAAGGCTTTAATGCATCTGACTGAATTGTCTCGGATAGATGATATTACCCTATGAAAATGAGGCAATAACGATGTAGACTTTTAAAAATGAAAGGTTTTTATTTTAATATATATTTCTCACCAATAATTTAATTAACGAATCACCAAAAAAACAAAGGCTGGTTCCCTGTATTGACATCACGGTCTGTAGACCTGCTGCTCGTGAGAGAAAGAGCAGATAGTCCAGAACATCAGTCCAGTTCATCAGTCCAGAACATCAGTCCAGTTCATCAGTCCAGTTCATCAGTCCAGAACATCAGTCCAGAACATCAGTCCAGAACATCAGTCCAGTTCATCAGTCCAGTTCATCAGTCCAGAACATCAGTCCAGAACATCAGTCCAGTTCATCAGTCCATTTCATCAGTCCAGTTCATCAGTCCAGAACATCAGTCCAGAACATCAGTCCAGTTCATCAGTCCAGAACATCAGTCCAGAACATCAGTCCAGAACATCAGTCCAGTTCATCAGTCCAGTTCATCAGTCCAGAACATCAGTCCAGAACATCAGTCCAGTTCATCAGTCCAGTTCATCAGTCCAGAACATCAGTCCAGTTCATCAGTCCAGAACATCAGTCCAAAACATCAGTCCAGTTCATCAGTCCAGAACATCAGTCCAGAACATCAGTCCAGTTCATCAGTCCAGTTCATCAGTCCAGTTCATCAGTCTAGTTCATCAGTCCAGTTCATCAGTCCAGTTCATCAGTCCAGAACATCAGTCCAGTTCATCAGTCCAGTTCATCAGTCCAGAACATCAGTCCAGTTCATCAGTCCAGTTCATCAGAACATCAGTCCAGAACATCAGTCCAGAACATCAGTCCAGTTCATCAGTCCAGTTCATCAGTCCAGTTCATCAGAACATCAGTCCAGAACATCAGTCCAGTTCATCAGTCCAGTTCATCAGTCCAGTTCATCAGTCCAGTTCATCAGTCCAGTTCATTAGTCCAGAACATCAGTCCAGTTCATCAGTCCAGAACATCAGTCCAGTTCATCAGTCCAGTTCATCAGTCCAGAACATCAGTCCAGTTCATCAGTCCAGAACATGAGTCCAGTTCATCAGTCCAGTTCATCAGTCCAGAACATCAGTCCAGTTCATCAGTCCAGAACATCAGTCCAGTTCATCAGTCCAGTTCATCAGTCCAGTTCACCAGTCCAGTTCAACTGTCCAGTTAATCAGTCCAGTTCATCAGAACATCAGTCCAGAACATCAGTCCAGTTCATCAGTCCAGTTCATCAGTCCAGAACATCAGTCCAGTTCATCAGTCCAGTTCATCAGTCCAGAACATCAGTCCAGTTCATCAGTCCAGAACATCAGTCCAGTTCATCAGTCCAGTTCATCAGTCCAGAACATCAGTCCAGTTCATCAGTCCAGTTCATCAGTCCAGAACATCAGTCCAGTTCATCAGTCCAGTTCATCAGTCCAGTTCATCAGTCCAGAACATCAGTCCAGTTCATCAGTCCAGTTCATCAGTCCATCAGTCCAGTTCATCAGTCCAGAACATCAGTCCAGTTCATCAGTCCAGTTCATCAGTCCAGTTCATCAGAACATCAGTCCAGAACATCAGTCCAGTTCATCAGTCCAGAACATCAGTCCAGAACATCAGTCCAGAACATCAGTCCAGTTCACCAGTCCAGCCTCCCAGTGGTTAGGCGAAGTACCCCCACAGGAACACGTTGATGGTCAGCAGCAGCAGGGCATTTATATTGCAGACGTTCCTCCAGAGCGGCGCCTCCTGCAGGGAGTTCAGCTCGAGGCCTTCAGGCTCCGCAGCCTCAGAGCCGGGAGCATTCAGACCGCAGAGCCTCAGAGCAGCCCTCCTCCACCAGGAGGTCACCGGGCCAGAGGTTACCGGGCCAGAGGTCATCGGGCCAGAGGTCACCTGGGGAGCTGTGAGGTCGAGGCGAGGCTCCTGGCTGTGTCTGGACCACCAGGTGAGCCTGTAGAGCTGCAGAGAGAGGGGCTCACTTTAATAATATACCTTCTAATGTTAACCTCTGTTTACAGGCTTCACGTCCTCATTAAGAACATCAGTTACTCTATGTGCACCAACAGTTTGACCTTCAACCTTCTTTTGACCTGAGGACCCCCTGATACGCCACGCCCCCCTCCCTCTGTGTTTCACGATGCAACCCAAACTCTACCCCGGGTCTTTCTGCAGACAGTATCTCTGTATGACTGAGAAATACAATACAGCAGCTTAAAGTCTTTATTCACACAATAATTTCTGACTACCATGAGAAGTGTTGGGACCATTAGATACAGAGAGCACAGGATGAACATCATTACCTCTACTGTGGACAATTTACTTAACAAATAAACAAGCAATCGTCCAAATGACCCCCTAAATCTTCTACATTGACCCTAGATTCATTTAACTACTGAAAATCAGTCCACTGAGACCCTGAACAATGTCAGAAATTGAATCAGCATCCTCAATAACCCCCAGGACCCCTCAGAACTGTCCAAATCAGCCAAGCCACAGCCCACCTAGGCTATAATGCTAATGAATGCTAACACAACTGATGCTAACTGTGTAAATGTCCCAACATATGCAGGTTAGCATCCAGCAGTCTCTATGTGCTGGAGGCCCTACAATACATTTCTATCAGAACTCTTTGGGGGTCTCAACATGTCCGGGGGTCAGGACTCTATGAGCTGCAAACACACTGTGAGGTCACAAAGAGTACATGTTTGTGGATGTATGTTCCTCACATGTTCTTTAGGGATGGGGGGCGTGGCCAGGCTGACAGCAGCGATGATGAGGCAGGTGAGAGCCAGCAGGATCAGGGCAAAGTGCAGATAGTGGACCTGAGCCAGGAGCGCAGGCCGGCCGTCAGGCTGCCCGCAGGCCGGAGCTTTGAAACTGAACTCCAGAACCATCCGGACCAGTCCCACCAGCAGCCCCCCCATCAGACCCCAGAACGCACCCTGAGGAGCACATGGACACATTAAAGAGTCACTGAGGCTGGGGACATTATAACACTATATCAAGTAGAACAATAACCCTGGTTTACTTTACACAAGAGAACCTCTGGAGAACATTTCCTCTGTTCTCACTGGTTACTCGGGACCAAGATGTGGAACCAGTTTGGACATGTCAGTAAACAAATTAAAGAAAATAATTCCTCCTTACTGACTATAAAACGACCCATGTTGTCTTTTTGCTTTATTAACTTCTCAGAGTTCCAGAAAGGGTAGTTTACATCGGCAGAGTTATATCAAACTGGCGAGTGTGTGTGTGTGTGTGTGTTTACCTGCTCGTTAGCACGGGGCCACAGGATGGCCATCAGGAAGACCGCGGTGATGGGAGGAGCCAGAAAGCTGGTCACTGATTGGATGTAATCGAACAGCTGTCCACTGTTGGCTGTCTGGATGACGGGAATCCACATCAGACTCACACACACCATGACCAGGACGAACACCCTAACATTAACACACATAACACATGTTACATACATGTATATAACACACATAACCCATATAAAACACATGTATACAACCCAACCCACTCTCTTCAGTCTGCTTACAAATGACACGACTTTACACATTGGAAATGAGTGCAATAGGTACGTAGAAGTCCGATTGTGCGTGCACATGATACGCCAACCATTCCCATTGAGTTCTGAGTCATGCAAATGATACACCAATGGATACGTCCAAATAGCGGTCGGGTCTTGGAAGACCGGAAGCTGTGTGGTTCATAAAAACATGATCTTACTCAATATCAAGCCACAATTATTTAATTTATTATAAATCGTATAATGTCGGACCTTTTTTGCATTCCGCGAGGAAAATAAATGTGGCTCAGAGCCTCAGAATACTGAAGTCTGTATTTTTTTAAACATGTTTTTCCTTCCATTTGTTATTCTTTTCTAAATAACACACTCTTATTTACTCAACAATAACACACAATTATCCTTGTTTTTATTTATTTGTTTAATTCTATAATATTGGGCTTTTTTGCTGTCCGTCAGGAACTGAATTTCAAAATAAGTCACCGGAAACAGACCTAAGCAATACACACCGACGAACTGATTACCCAGGATCCTCAGCTATGGTTCAAGCTCGATGATTGGATGTTTTAGCCGCAATGCACTTTGGGATATGGGGTTTCTGTCATATGAAATAGCTATCAACAGAATTGCGTTGCCAAGGCAACAGCTTGGGGTGAAAGCATTTCCGGTCTCTAAATTTGCATAGTAATCTACAGCCACACAAGCCTCCCCTGCCGAGTATGTACCTCACCAACGCCAGGTCCATCGTGCACAAAACGGACGATCTGGAATTACAACTCGCCGGAAACACCTACGTTCGTGACTGTTGTTTACTTGTGATCACGGAGACCTGGCTTCATCCACAAATCCCCGATGCTAGCGTGCAGCTAGCAGGCCGCACACTACTCCGCTCGGACAGAAACAAGGACTCTGGTAAGAGCCGAGGAGGGGGTCTCTGTATGTACGTTGTTAGAAATTAAAATCAATGTTTTGATAGCATAATGTACCTTAAACATTCCGTCAGTTTAAACGCTGTTTTATACTAAAAAACCAGAAGTTCCTGTGCACAACCAGTTGTTAAGCTTTTATTCTGAAAATCCTTCATCTCCGGCTAGCATTTAGCATGAGGCTAATATACCATTTACTATAGAGGTGAATTTAGCAGCGATATGATATGATGTTGCACACCGAAACCTACTGATTTCAACACTACAACTACAGACGTCGAGATATTATTATTGTTGAATATTAAATGAAGGTACAGTTTATTTAAGTACGTTATTGTTTATAGATGTGGGTAGCATGTGACAACATCAGGAACGACCGGAAACCAAACTGCCGTGAAGTATTTCCTGTATTTTTGGAGTATTGATTACAGCGTTCAGAATGTGTTAAGTGAAAAGTCATGAAAGAGTTAAGGAGGAGAAAAGGCGTGTTTAGATATATATTGAATGTACAATGTCTGTATCCTCTGATATGCGTAACAACGGACATTAAAACGTGGAGAGCCGGCCCGCAGAGAGGAGCCAGCAGAGGATATAAATACAGCGGGACCTGAGGGGTTCGGCCTCTTTCTTCACCTGCTAGCGAGAGCCAGAGACACAGCTGCTTTTCTGTCGAACAATATTCTGTTTGTAACATAACCGCGCCTTTATTTCTAATTAAAGTACCAATTTGACACCATCTCAGAGACTCCATTTAGTCTCCTTTTAAGCTTCTCTCCTGGACGCGAGAATAACCAACACGGTTTATAAATTGGTGACCAGCCGACGTGATTTTCGTTGGACCGGGAGAGACTAACAACCAGCTGTTTTCCGGAGACGCGGCATCTGTTCGACACACAACAGAGCTCGAATACATTTGGTAAGAAGAAACCTGTTAAATCGAATTCTTCATAGTCTATGCAGTACAAAATAGGTTTGTGTTTGACGGAGGCCAGCGGATCCTAAAAATTGCTGTGCATTTAATGTTAAAACAACCAAAATTGATAAAAAAATAAGCATCCTATACCTTGTGGCGCTGCTCTGTCGCAAACAGGGTGAGTTCACACTTTCTTTTGTTCTTCTATTTAACCCTGCATGCTATTAATTTGTGTGTGTGCGTGGTCATTGTACTTCGGGTAGGTGTCTTGTTGTGTTTTCATGTAGGTGTCTCTTGTTACGTTAGTAGTTAGTTAGCCTATGACATAAGGATATATAAGTCCATTTAACGATTATTGTTAAGATCTATGGGACATAGCGAATTGGTTAAGGACCAAGTAAATGAAAACCAACAAGGCATAGCGAATCAACTTAGGGTTGAGTAACTGAAGACAGTGCTAGTCGAAAACAGTTGAGAACTGTTTTAAAAAAGTCCTTTTTGAGGAAAAGGCTTGATTAAGGTGTGAGCCTTTATCAGTGGTCATAACTGTTCTATTTTCAACCAAGATATTGCGGGTGGAATACGGTATTTGGAGTTACAGCAGCATTACGTTAAATTGACGACGGTCATTTAATAGTCGCTGATAGGTTTCCATATTACTCCCACCTAACGTGTCTAAATGGCAGCAGTTGACCAATAGTGGACTATAAAGTCAAATATTACGCAGATAGGTTTATAGCTTAAGCGTAAGGGTTCCTAACTTTAAGTGATGATATCAATAAGATAAAGCCCATTTTTCATAGTAAACTAGATAGAAATGTTATTTTAAACTACAGTGTTGTTTTGTGTTGAATTTTCTTGACAAGATTGCACCCGGCCATTATTTAAACTCCCCTGTGAGAGACACGTGGTGTGTTTTTAAATCCCTTTGTTCTTCAGGTTAAAGGTTGGAAAATCAGTTGCCATCTTGTCTTGTCCTCATGTTGAAAATAAGCCACAGGCAGTCGCCATTTCGTGAAATGCTAATTGAAAGTACTCTGTTTGTTTTTACACACTCAGTCGCACTCACATGAGGCTAGGCACTCCATATTGAGAAGGGCAAATCATATTTCTTGGCAGAGTTGGAACTATAAAATAGACAGGTTATCTTACCGTGGGAAGTTTGGTATTTGTAGGAGTCTGGTTTTGGAAGTAGTTCTGCTTGCAAATGTGTATTGGGTTTCTTTTGAGATATTCTTGTTTGCAAGTGCGTATTGGCGGTTTATTTGAGATATTCTTGTTTGCAAGTGCGTATTGGCGGTTTTTTGAATATTCTTGTTTGCAAATGTGTTTTGGTGGTTATGTGCTGTGTTGTTTAACCATATTCTAATTTTCTTCCCATTTTTAAGGAAATAAGCTTCTTCTTGTTAAAAAGAGGTCAGTTTTGCAACAGCTATCCCTAGTGGATTGAGCTGGAAATTATAACAGCGCACTCTGCTGGTAATACAGAATTATTACAAAGATACTATAACATTTTGAAGCTTGATTTTAAGTGTTATGAATTAACACATGCGCCAATCGCCAGGATTGAATTGCAAAGAGGTTTCTAATTAAAAGATGAGAAACTTTACATAATAGACTTTCAAACTAGACGGTAGAATATTCAAACACCAATTTATTGAAGCTAACACAAATTATGACATTTGCATAATTCCATACATTGCGGTATGCACTGTACACAGTAGATTTTCACCAGATTTCTATTTTCATATCTCAAAGTCAAAACCATACACTGTACAATTTTTATTTTAACATTACAGATTTTAAAATTTGCATAATTTTTATCTTTGAATTTCCTTTTTTTATATTTCACAAAAAACTTAAATCATAAAAAAAAATCTATAACTTTAAAAAAAATTATTCAAAAAAACAAAAACAAAACAGAGGACATAGGATATTTTTATAGGAATACAAAGGTACTAGTCAAAGGACTAGTGCTTCAATCTTTGATAACTTCATATTTTTCATTCGAATAGTTAGAAAGCATGTCACCAAAATAAACTAAATTGAGGCCAGACGTAGAGCCAGGCACAACTGCAGATATCAAGGAAAGGGTAAAAATCAGATCAGATGCTACAACAGTTCCAAAACTTAGACAGAAGACATGGAACCAGGCTGAGAAACTGTGGGAACAGTGGCAAACGAGAGGACTGTTTCCAGCAGATGATCAGCCTGGACCAACGAAAGCCCATAGAAAAGCTGTAATAGACCATGAGAATGGAGAATATCTGCGAGAGCAACAAGCATGGATCAAAGCCGGACAACCCTCTTGGTATGGACCTGCAAAGATTGCTATGAACAAAGCGGAGATAAGAAAACAGAGAGAAGCGTCAAAGAATTGGACTTTGAAGTAAGAATACTAAACAGTAAATCTGACCAGCTGCGGGAGAGTTTCGGACACGGCATGCAAGAATTGAGGGACATGACTAGAGATCACCATGTTCAGCAAAACACACTACGAACATCCATGTCATTCCAGCCCAACAAGAAACCTCCCGTTGCTGAGGCATTACCAACCACAGGTTCAGACACGCCGATTTTCTCTCTACTACTACCAACAAAGGGAGGCACAGGAAAAGTTCAGAGAGCAACAGGAACACAAACAAGCTACAGAAGAAAAACAAAAGGAGGAGGCGTATAATGACATGATGACAGAAAGGAGGACAGAAGATGATTACCAAGAACGTCAGGTGCAAACACGACAAGAAGAGGAAAGATACCAGGAGATGATGACAGAAAGACAAAACAAACATAGACAGGACAAAGAAAGGGAAGAAAGAAAACAACAAATAACAAAAATTGGGGACAATCACAAACAACACGCCGAACAAACTACTCTCCTGACAATTACAAAGGACAGGGAGATGAAGATGACGACGGTACACAGTCTGAAACCAGTGGACACTTGCCATACCATGAACAATCAAATCATCAACGAAATGTTGCATCTCCTCCTGAGAATAATAGTAGCGACGAAACGAGCAACATTTCCCTGGGACATGCCTCAAAACTAGAAAAAACAAGACCACTCGAAGAACCAAGACTGGTGCACACACCTCCATGCCATTGATAGCGGTTGGAAGAGGACTTGAATACCAACCATGGACTCACAGGGACATGGAATCATTAGTGGCAAAACTACCTCCACTCACCCAAGGAGGTCAGAAGTGGGTGAATGATCTGGAGAAATACACAGTCCAAGACCACCTGTGCTTGGGAGACATGAGGGCACTGCTTGGACGGATAGAAGGAAGACTAGAGGCAAGAGCAGTGGATTCCAAGGCCAAATGCACCAACTCTCCAGATGATATTTCCTTCAACAAAGTCAGGTCGAGCTATTGGCTGCCATTCGTCACATTTACCCAACAACACGTAGTTTACATGCCCTCAACAGCCTGAGAAAAGAACCTGGGGAAGACATGCATGCCTTCCTCAAGAGATGTGAAGGAGTGTGGGAGGACTGCACTGGAGAACGACATGACACTTCACCGGCTGTCATAATGCTGTGGAAGAACGCAGTCATCAAAGCCCTTCCCAAATCAGTGCAGGCACGCCTGGGAGATGTGGTGGATTGGGAAGCTAAACTCCCAGAAGAATGGAGACTAAATCTCATTCACCACGACATCAAATACCAGGAAACAAAGGTGGAAGACGATGAAGAAACAAAGAAACTGACGAAAAGACTTTTGAAGATGCAGGTAGCTGAGAGAGATACCGAAGCCAATACGAACAAGAAATTGACAAGGCAGATGCCAGCTGTAACAGAAATGGTCATACTAACAGAGAAAGAAGGGCAGACGCCTCAAACAGTTCAAACTCAGACAGTGCCAGAATATCAGATGCAGAACCAACAAAAAGGTAGAGGAGGCTTCCAAGGAAAAGGCAGAGGAAAATTTCTCCGGTTTGAAGGATGCTACATATGCAGTCAGCTGGGCCATTGGGCCAGAGATTGTCCAAATCAACAAACACAACAGCCTCAGACGCAACAGTATTATCCCCAAGTACAGCAACCGCCTGTGTATACCCCTATCCAACTACAGCCACAAAACCCATGTACATGCCTACACAGTATCAACAAAGGGGAGGACCCGGTGGAGGCAGAGGATTCCAGGGACAACCAGGAGGAGGAGGGGTGCCAAACATGAACCAAATGCCTCTGACAGCTGGAGTGGTCCATACGTATGAGTGAAGCCCAGAGGATCCAATCACAGGTGATGCAATTCCAGCCCAAGATGAACCAATGGTCACCTGTGAGATTGAGGGAGAGAAGGTGGAAATGATGGTGGACACAGGAGCCACAGCTTCCTGTTTGACAAGATTGAAAGGAAAACCACCACCTCTCTCAAATCACACCCTCAAAGCAATTGGATACTTGGGAAAAATTGATGTACAGAGATATACATTACCATTGGTCACGAAAATTGGGAAGCAACTCCTGCAACATCCTTTCCTCTATGCCCCAAACTGTCCCATAAATCTGATGGGAAGAGAACCTGCTCTTAAAAACAGGAGCGAGAATTCTATGCACACCAGATGGGCTGATTATCCAATTTCCAGGCCAGATACCACTCTACCAGACGTACGACGGACAACAGAGAATCATGATGATGGCAGCAAATCCAGAAAACGACGAAGAAAATGACACGACCACGGTGTACTGGAGCCGCCTGATCACCACTGAAATCGATACTCCACAAGTCCAAAGAACTTACATGGCCTGGAGGCCATGGATAAATACACTGGGACCCTATGGGCCCCCGCAAGATCCTCTACATTGTACGTACAAATATCTAAGGCGACCAGATGAAGAATATCAAGACGCTTGGATGGAAGATAAAGAGGGGAAGATAGAAGATTTGACTGTAGCAGACATCTACGTCGGACCGCAGGGTGTAGCAGCGGCGGTAAAACTCACAACAGAACAAAAACAATGGTACAATTTATCTGAAGAAGCTGTTCCTCATGTCACACTCGCCATGACCATAGGAGCTGAGTCCAGATCATGGGGTCCAATGATAAAGACTGCATTGAACACAGAATGGTTGGCAACAGAATCACCTTTTCTGTGGCGATCAACAGACCAGGACGATGTGGAGGATTGGAAACAATAGCCAGGAACAAGGGCTATTGGAGAAGCAAGAATTGGACAGAGATCATGGACGAGAACACACAAACCATCCGGACACAGAAGAAATGCTGATGCAGGTGCCTACACATCTTTGGACCACTGGAGACTATGATGTTGGATTAGTGAATCATGAGGTCTCAGTGGAGCTGGTGGAAAATTACAAACCATGTTGGTGCCCGCAATACAAATTGAAGCAAGAACAAATAGATGGGATAGGAAACACCGTTCAAGGATTGTTGCAAGCTGGAGTAATCAGACACACCGGCTCAAATTGGAATACTCCCATCTTGCCAGTACCAAAAGCTGGAAACAAGGGATGGAGAATAGTCCATGATCTAAGAGAAGTCAACAATGTCACTAAAACTGTCAATATTCCTGTTCCTGATCCACATGTAGCATTACAAAATCTTAATCCAGGTCACAAATATTTCACAGTGATAGATCTAGCTAATGCATTCTTTTGCTTACCATTAGATCGGATGCCACAGGGTTACAAAGAAAGTCCAGGATTATTTAACCGTGCTCTGAAACAAGACCTCAGTGCATTGCAACTACCGGAGGGGAGTGACTCTGATACAGTATGTTGATGATTTACTTCTAGCCGGGCCAGATGGCAGCAACATGTCTGGCTGTGACACAACAATTGCTAATCCTACTGGCCAATGTGGGATACAAGGTGAAGAAAGAAAAACACAGATTGCAAGGAGAACAGTTACATTCCTGGAAGGATGATTTCCTCGACCAGTCTAACTCTGACACCAGCACAACGGTCTTCCATCCTCTCCCAACCTAAAGCCCAAAAACAGTGCAACAAATGCTTGCGTTCCTGGGCCTGACAGGTTACAGCAGGACGTACATACCTGACTATGTGGAGTTGACACAACCACTGAGACACATAATTGCAGAAGCAGGAAACAGAAATCTTAAAGCTACTCTCGAGTGGACAACATTGGCCGAAGAAGCTTTCACGAAGACGAAGCAAGCCCTGAGTCAAGCGGCACACCTTTCCACTCCTGATTATGACGATGATTTTTTGCCTTGATGTTTCTGAATCAGGTGGAATAGTCACAGGGTCCTGTTTCAGAAAAAAGGGGGAGTGAGACAGGTACTGATGTACCATAGCTCAAAGTTAGACAATATAGAACTAGGCCAGACAGGATTGTGCAAGACATCAAGCTGCACTAGCAAAAGTCATTGAGAGAAAACTGCACATGTGGTAATGTGCCACCCATTGAAAGTCAACACAGCCCATGGAGTAGTAGCATTTATAAATTCACAAGCATTCACATTTTCCCCAATCAGGAAAATCAAGATTCAGACCAGTCTGTTGAAACCACATATAACATACCAAGTGGTTTAACAAACATGTCTACAGGACTGAGCACGGAAGAGCAACACCCCATGACTGTCAGTTTGTCTCCCAAAAGGATCTCAAGATAAGATCAGATTTAGAAACAGACCCTTTGGACCAACCAGACTTCACTCTCTACAGTGACGGCTGCTGTTACAAGGGAGATGACGGAAATGTGGCCTCCTATGCAGTAGTCCGGCAGGAGGGAGAAAATATACAGACATTAGAAGCAGAAATCATCTCCCAACCTGCTTCGGCCCCAACTGGCAGAAGTAGTGGCACTCACCAAAGCCTTGGAGCATGCAGAGGGACAGCGAGTCAACATCTACACAGATTCAGCATATGCCTATGGAGCAGTGCATATAGACGGACCACAGTGGATCAGAAGAGGGTTCCTAACATCTGCTAAGACACCAGTAAAACATGCTGAAGCGCTAAAACTCCTGCTAACATCTTTACTGTTGCCAGCACAAGTGGCAGTAATGAAATGCAAAGGACATCAAACATTGAACAATGCAATATCCAGAGGAAACGATGCAGCAGACAAGGCAGCAAAGAAAGCAGGAGGGTACAGCAAGCAAATGATATGTACAAAGGCCAATACTCAAGAGGAGTTAACCACCGAACACATCAAAGACATGCAGAAATATGCTGGAGTGTATGAACAGAATCAATGGAGTCAGAAAGGAGCAAAGGAAGTAGATGGCCTGTGGAGAGCCCACGACGGAAGTTTAGTCGCACCTGCAAAATTATGCCACCTGCTAATAGAACAATCACATGGTCCCACTCATGTAGGCAAAGCAAGAACAACAAAATACATTGAACAACAGTGGTGGCATCCTTACATGAAGGACATGGTTGAAAACTTCGTAAATGACTGTGACACGTGCAATGCTTTCAATGTAAAAAAGCCATACAAGTGCCCAATGGGAAGATATCCAGTCCCAGAAGCCCCATTCAAAGACATTTGTATTGATTATACAGACATGGGCAGACAATGTAGTCAGAGGGTTTAGATATATGTTAGTAATGATTGATCGTTATACGAGATGGATTGAAGCCATTCCCTGTAAGAAGAAGATGCAAAGACAGTCATTAAATGGCTCAAAACAGAACTCATACCCCGCTATGGAGTGCCAAGGATGATAAGATCAGACAATGGCTCACATTTCACAAGCAAACACTTGGAGGAAGTTGAGTTATATTTTGGTATAATTCATAAGTTTGGGTCAGCATACCACCCACAATCTCAGGGTATAGTAGAAATAGCAAATCGAACATTAAAAGGGAAAATTGCAAAAGTAATTTTTGGCACAAACATCAAATGGGTAGATGCTTTGCCTCTGGCACTCATGTCAATGAGATCTTCTGAGAGTGCTAAAACACATCTTTCACCCCATGAGTTGTTAACTGGTCGGCCAATGCCTGGGCCTCCTAGAGAAGGAGGGAGTGGCCCAGTGTTAGACATCAGACAAATAGAAGTGGATGAATATGTCAGGGCTCTGAGTAATATTATCCAAGTCTTGTCTACACAGGTTCAGAGAACTGCAGAGACACCAGACGAGACACCAGAAGAGACTCCTGTACGGCCGGGTGATTGGGTGAGGTTGAAAGTTCACAAAAGCAAGTGGGCTGAACCCAGGTGGACGGGTCCGTGGGAGGTTGTTGAAAGAACTTCACACGCTCTCCGGATAAAAGGTAAAAAAGGAGCAAATTGGCACCACCTAACACATTGTCGCCCTGCACTGGCACCTTCCAGAAAGCTCTCGGAAGTTAGGAGTGATTTGGCAGAGCTGGAACAAAACGATGAATAGAAATCAAATCAAGAGATATTAAGATAGAAACAGCTCAAAAGACGAATTGTCTTTAGGTTTTATAGATTGAATACTAAAACGGAATACCCATTCTTGTTTTACATCTGAAACCTATTTATTCTATCATTCAAAACCTGTCCGATATTTTTGTTTTATTATTTTTTATATACTTTTTTTTGTACTCATTATTTTAAACTCTGAAACTGATATAACCATGGGAAAATTTGATGAAGTGCCACTGAAAAGGTCAGAACAATTAAGGGGCCCCCTATGGATAAGAATCATAATAACATTGTTTGCTGTGTTCATCACAATTGGCTTTTCCTGATTGGGAGGGGCGTACAGCATCGTGAAGAACCCAAATCCATTCAAGCGCTCGTAGAAAATGCCAATATCACTAACAAAACTTCAGCTGTGTTTAAGGCATTTCCATTTACCCCAGAGCCAAAAGATCAGCTGAGAGACAGAAGGAGGGGTTGGAAATACTCATTCCCAGAGGTGAAGCGGTTACGGTCAGTCTTGACGTGTGTGATGTGGTTGTATGTAGAGAGCTGCGAGATAAAACAGGCCATGACGTTTATGGGTGCATTCATGCTTGGGGACGCCCAGATGATAATTCATGGTGTCCCGGTTCAGAGAAGGTATACTGGAGTGCAAGGGCAGAAGGTAATAACAATCCCCCTGGTTTGGCGTTTAGGTCTCAGCTATCTTTTTCCAAAGGTCGCCATAGTGGAGATATGAGCAAACACAATCCAATAATAATTGCTTTTAAAAGCGCACTCACTCCCCATTTCAAGAAAAAGGGAGACGTCACTGCATTCCATTTACTGATGGGGATAGAAGTTCCTGGAAAAGACCCAATGGGATCAATTTTAGTGAAGATAATCGACCCACCAGCTGATGTAATTCCTGATCTCGCCCCAAAATATACTGAATCCTCCTTCAGCCAGAACCAGAAATACCCCCTGCTAAATCTGTGAACAATCCACTGGTCACCTATCTGAGTACGACCTCTATACAGAAAGTCATAGCAGAAGAAACAGGATACGAGGACACAAATTCCTGGTTAGACTGGGTTGTTTATTCTGTTAAGCAGAGCAAGATGGCGGACTGTTGGCCTGTGCGGCTGCCCGACCAAGTTTGGGAACGGTGCCATTTCCATTTAACGCCCACAATAACCCAAGAGGACAACTCTGTATGTACAAACTCTATGGACAAAAATCCCCAGCAGATTGTGTCGACATTGCACAAAAGTATCCAGTGGTAAAAACGAATGACATTCCACCTGACTTCACGTCTTACGAGGGACTGTATGACTGCATCACAAGGGACTACCTAAAAGGTACAGAAGTAGGAACTCTTAAGTGGTGCAATTCTACAACGATTTTAATGAACCAGGATTTTCTCCCAGGTATAACTATGCCCATTAGACAGTATCCCAGAATAGATGTGTGGTGGTATTGTGGCACTAAAACCCTGTATTCAGTTTTACCACAGGATTGGACAGGGACCTGTGCTCTGGTACAGCTAGTGATGCCTTTTTATGCAGTACCAATGACGGCCGAGCAACTGATAAACATGGCAGTCCAGCCTAAAGCAACCAGGGCCAAAAGGTCAGTCTTTCCAGGGAGTTTTGATTCCACTGTGTACATAGACAGCATAGGGGTGCCCAGGGGAGTTCCAGACGAGTTTAAAGCTAGAAACCAGATCTTAGCAGGGTTGGAATCCATTTTCCTTTGGCCTACGATAAATAAGAATGTGGACTGGATTAACTATATCTACTACAATCAGCAGAGGTTCATAAATCAGTCCAAGAACGCGATGAAGGGACTAAGCGAGCAACTGGACAAGACCAGCCAGATGTCTTTGCAGAATAGAGTGGCCCTAGATATGTTGTTGGCAGAAAAAGGGGGTGTATGCAAAATGTTTGGAACATTATGTTGTACTTTCATCCCAAACAACCTCACCTGATGGATCAGTAACCAAGGCTCTGAAGGGACTCACTACTCTGAGCATGGAGTTAGCAGACAACAGTGGGATAGAGAAGAACCCCCTGTTTGTTTTTTAGATGGTTGGCTGGGGAAGTACAAGGATTTCCTACTGAGTGGACTGATGTCTGTGACAGGTGTGATCGTGATATTGGCACTGGGTTGTTGTTGTTTCTCAACCTGCATCCGCGCTTTCGCAAACCGACTGATTAATGGGGCCCTCAACCAGGAATATGCTAGGGGTCAATATCACATGGGGGGACAGTTTCCAATGCTAGTAGAACAGGACGATCCACCCCCGTATACAGATGTTGATGAAAATGATGAGTTAGTTTGAATGAGTTTAAATGATATGGAGGTTCAGAGATGAGATTGTTCAATGAATGTCCAGCCGATGTGATTCTTTAAATTATGAAATCATGTGAAGAAGTGAGCAAAATAAAATGCTAAAATGGAGTGAATCCATTTCAATGTACTTATACTATTCCAAGATAGTGTATTTTTTTATTACTCTATACTATTCCAAGATAGTGTATTTTTTTATTATTACTCTATACTATTCCAAGATACTGTATTTTTTTATTATTACTCTATACTATTCCAAGATAGTGTATTTTTTATTATTACTCTATAATATTCCAAGAGAGTGTAGTTTTATTTGTATTATTACATTACACTGGTCCAAGATAGTTTATTTCATTTTTATTATTTTTCACTTTTCTATATGATAGATTTCATGCATTTTAGAACCATACTATTCTAAAATGGGTTGTTTCTTTTCACTTTGTAAAAACAAATGCCTTAACACTGAGCGTGGTATGAGAACGGTTTCTGTGAAAGGAGGAAGAAATGTTCTGATACCAAGCCATTGCTGCTATTCTGAAGAACCATATTGAATGTAAACACTAGAAGTTATGCACAAGGGAAAGCTTTTATGTTTGAACAGTCAAAGTATTTTTGTATTTTTGTAAAGTTGAGGCTATTCGAAACATTCCATTTTGATTGTATGTTTTTGATATGAGTTATGTACTATGCAGAGTTCAGATGAAGAACTCATTGATTTCAGTATTATACACACCTTTTAGGTGTGTAAGGAGGGACTGTTAGAAATTAAAATCAATGTTTTGATAGCATAATGTACCTTAAACATACCGTCAGTTTAAAAGCTGTTTTATACTGAAAAACCAGAAGTTCCTGTGCACATCCAGTAGTTAAGCTATTATTCTGAAAATCCTTCATCTCCGGTTAGCATTTAGCATGAGGCTAATATACCATTTACTATAGAGGTGAATTTAGCAGCGATATGATGTTGCACACCGAAACCTACTGATTTCAACACTACAACTATAGACGTCGAGATATTATTATTGTTGAATATTAAATGAAGGTACAGTTTATTTGAGTACGTTATTGTTTACAGATGTGGGGTAGCATGTGACAACATCCGGAACGACCGGAAACCAAACTGCCGTGAAGTATTTCCTGTATTTTTTGGAGTATTGATTACAGCGTTTAGAATGTGTTAAATGAAAAGTCATGAAAGAGTTAAGGAAGAGAAAAGGCGTGTTTAGATATATATTGAATGTACAATGTCTGTATCCTCTGATATGCAAAACAACGGACATTAAAACGTTAGAGAGTCGGCCCGCAGGGAGGAGCCAGTAGAGGATATAAATACAGCGGGACCTGAGGGGTTCGGCCTCTTTCTTCACCTGCCAGAGCCCGAGACACAGCTGCTTTTCTGTCGAACAATATTCTGTTTGTAACATAACCACGCCTTTATTTCTAATTAAAGTACCAATTTGACACCATCTCAGAGACTCCATTTAGTCTCCTTTTAAGCTTCTCTCCTGGACGCGAGAATAACCAACACGGTTTACAAATTACATAACAACTGGTGTAATAACGGCATCATCATTTACCATCACTGCTCTCCTGACCTGGAGTTCATGTCGGTTAAATGCCGCCCGTTCTTTCTACCTAGAGAGCAAACTGTAGTGATTGTGACGGCTGTGTTTATACCACCACAAGCTAACATCAACACTGCACTCTCCCTCCTGCTAAACACCATCAACCACCAACAGCAAGCTCACCCTAATGGCGTTCACATTGTTGCAGGAGATTTCAATAAGGCCAACCTAAAATCTGTCCTGCCTAAATTCTACCAGCATGTCAAGTGTCCGACCAGAGGGAAAAACACTCTTGATCATGTGTACTCCAACATCAAGCATGCATACAGAGCCATACCTCTCCCCCACCTAGGCCTGTCAGATCATATCTCCCTGCTACTGACCCCTGCATACACCCCCTTAGACGGAGAACAAGTCCAACTAGAAAGTATGTTACAACCTGGCCTGAGGATGCACTTGCTCAGCTTCAGGCCTGCTTTGAACACACCCAGTGAGATGTATTTGAACACCAGCACCTGGCAGCCTACACAGAGAGGGTACTGTCCTACATTAAATACTGTATCGACAAAGTCACTGTGGTAAAAAGCATCAGGGTTTTCCCAAACCAGAAACCCTGGATGACTGGCCGGGTCCGTATGCTGCTCAAGGCCCGTGACTCAGCCTTCAGGTCAGGGGACAGAGCTCTCTACAGTGCTGCTCGAGCCGACCTGAGGAGAGGAATTACAAAAGCCAAGACAGACTACAAAACAAGGATTGAGGACCACCTCACAAGCAACAACCCTAGGCAGGTGTGCAGGGCATTAAGAACATTACCAACTACAGGGGGTGTGACACGGCAACTGGGGACTCAAGCGTGTCGCTAGCAGAGGAACTGAACTGCTTCTTTGCTCGCTTCGAGACACCACAGCAGCAATCAGCAACTCCACCCCAGCCCCCAACCGCCCCCAGCACCCCCCCCACTTACTGTGGAGGAGCATGAAGTGAGACGGGTGCTCAAAGCAGTGAACCCCAGGAAGGCTGCTGGTCCAGATGGAGTACCTGGGAAGGTGCTCAGAGCGTGTGCCAACCAGCTCTCACAGGTCTTCACCAGCATTTTTAATCTCTCCCTGAAACTCGCTGTTATCCCACCTTGCCTTAAAACTGACACTATCATCCCTGTTCCTAAGAAAGCAACCACAGACAGCCTTAATGACTACCGCCCCATTGCACTCACACCTGTGATCATGAAGTGTTTTGAGAGGCTGATGTTACATCACATAAAGGCCTGCCTTCCCCCCACCCTGGACCCACACCAGTTTGCCTCCAGAGCAAATAGATCCACTGAAGACGCCATAGCTCTCCACTCTGCACTGAGCCACCTAGAGCATCGTGTGAGCTACGTCAGATTTATCTTTATAGACTACAGCTCAGCGTTCAACACAATCATCCCGGACATTCTTTAAAGAACACCTATCATGCTATATTTAAATGATATAGTCTAGGGCCATACCTATATAAGGTATATTTATACGTTTCTGTTTTCAAAATACCAAACAGATCATGCATTTTAGCCACGCCTCATTTCGCTCTATTTGCTCTTTCCAGCCCTGTTTTTGCAGGGGGCTGATTCTGTGAGCTGCAGCTGATCACGCCCCCTGCAGCTGACCACACCCCTCTGCAGCTGACCACGCCACCCCTGCAGGAGAGGGGAGCGTGCTCTGATCAAGTCAGAAGAGGAGAGAAAAAATAGATCTCCGTCCTCCGTGTTTTATTATATTATTATATAGAGTCGTTATTCATTTTGTTTTAAAGCTCAATACATAACAAAGAAGACCTTTGACTGGCACTTCTCTAATTTGTCCGGAAGATTTAAACTGTAACGTACATGTTGACCGGCGAAAGAAAACCTAACTGAAACTCTGCCGCACGGTCCCTCGTCCCTTGGAAGAGGCGGAGAGGTGGGTGTTTCTTCATCTGCTGGTGGACGGAGAGAATTACAGTGCTGGCCTCGACGGGGAGGGATTGCATTGAATTTACAGCAGGCGGGAGCAAACGCTTGCCTCGGGGAGGGAGAAAAAGAGCCACAGCGGAGAATAAACGAAGGGCAACCATGGCAACCCATGGCAACCATGCGGGGAAGTCTTCTTCGCTGCTTTTGTGGCAGACTAACAGCGCCACTTACAGGCCTGGCATATGTACTACAGCGTCTCCAGCGCTTTCGAGCGGCAATGGCCGGCCGTGGCCCAACCTCTCATTCCCCTGATAGGTGGAGAATTGACCAATAGCCGTAGCACCACCGTCCTGACGTCAGGACAGTGTTCAAATCTGGATCAGTCTGTATCAGATCCTTTGCAGCCCCCTTTTTTAGAGATTTGGGTATGGAGGAAAGAGAGGGTTGTGTTTTCTGACACTTGGTGAGTTCCCTGGAACACCGGGGACACATATTCATGTATAAAAGACGTACAAACGTGCATTTTGCATGATAGGTCCCCTTTAACTAATACATTACGCTAATTAATTGTTATTGTTTTTTTTCCTGTATGTGTTCTTAGGTCATTATGATCTTAATGTTCCAGAGCTAACATGCAAACATTGCACTAAGAAATGGGGTCACTTGGGTACTTTCCTCTCCTGTTATGGGGGAAGTACCACAATAAAAATAAGAAGTGGACGGCCCAGCTCCAGTGCCCCTTCGAGCTGCACTGGTAGCCCATGCAGTCCTGGAAAAAATGGTTTATATATAAACGTATAACCCATGTAAAACACATGTATATAACCCATGTAAAACACATGTATGTAACCCATGTAAAACACATGTATGTAACCCATGTAAAACACATGTATGTAACCCATGTAAAACACATGTATGTAACCCATGTAAAACACATGTATATAACCCATGTAAAACACATGTATGTAACCCATGTAAAACACATGTATGTAACCCATGTAAAACACATGTATGTAACCCATGTAAACACATGTACGTATCAGTCTCGGTACCTCCCCACCACCATCAGCTCCCTCTCTGTGGCTGCCGGTCTGGCCCGGTGGTACAGGTCCAGAGTGAACAGGGTGGAGCTGCTGTTAAAGATGGAGGTCAGGGAGGACATGAGAGCGGCTAGCATCACGGCTAGCATCAGCCCCCGCAGACCTGAGAGAGACAAAGGGGGAGGTCCGGCATTTAGCTTATTATATTTAAACTGTTTTGATTATTATATTTCAGTTTATTTGCTCAACCCATGTTTCTAGTTATTATTATTTTATTTATGTTTTTTTCATTATGAATATGACTACTTCAGCAGCCAGGTACAAACATGGAGTGTGTGTGTGTGTGTGTGTGTGTGTGTGTGTGTGTGTGTGTGTGTGTGTGTGTGTGTGTGTGTGTGTGTGTGTGTGTGAGACTCACCCACAGGCATTAGCTCCACCACTAATTTAGGGTAGGCGATGTTGGAGCAGCCGACTGCAGCGCCACACACACTCTGACACACTGCTGGATCCACACAAGCTACCTCGTCTACACACACACACACACACACACACACACACACACACACACACACACACACACACACACACACACACACACACACACACACACACACACACACACACACACACACAGATTATCATATGTACTGGTTGGTTGATTGGTTGGTTGGTTGGTTGGTAGGGTAGTTAGTGGCAGCTGAATTGACTGACCTGGGAACAGTGATCGGCTGATCATGCCTGGCATGACGATGAAGAACATGGGCAGCAGCTTGAGGTACCCCCCCAACACACTGCCGCCTTTGGCATGAGACAAAGACTTAGCTGACAGAGACCTCTGGACTATAACCTACACACACACACACACACACACACACACACACACACACACACACACACACACACACACACACACACACACACACACACACACACACACACACACACACACATTAATCCTGTTGTATATGTGTCAAGGTTTGATGACACTGCAGGAAAGAGAGGGGGAAAGGATGCACTTTTCCCTGGGGCAGGCATATATATGTATATACTTAAATATATATATATATATACTTAAATATATATATATACATATATATATAATGTACTAATACATGTATTACTCCCACAAGGAGTCTGCTTTGTTGTATGGTGGTGCAGACATTAACAATCTAAGAGAATAAGTTGTGTAAAAGAACCTGGCAATAGACCTGATTCTGATTCTAAATACTTGCTATCCACAAATGTTCTGTATGGACCAAAGAGAGAGTGGGGGGGGGGCGGGGCGGGGCGACACAGTGTTGTGGTAGCATGCAGTGGAAATGCATTGTGGGGGATGTCACCTGGTCCGTGCACCAGACCCAGGTAGCCAGAACAGTGAGTCCGAACAGCAGGCCGGGCCAGGGGATGTCCCCCGACACGGGGTCTCTGAACAGGCTGAAGGCATCGCTGCGAGGCAGGTGGCAGGTGGTGTTAGCAACCGTCACCGAGGGCACCGCTGACATGTAACCCTCCACAAGACCCTCGTACCAGCCGATCTCTGCAAAGGCTGGAAGATGCACACACACACACACACACACTTTACATCAGAATATTAACGGGGTTAGCCCCAGGTCAGTGTGCGACCTGTGTCCCACCTACCTATGAACATGAGTGCAAAGGACCCCCCAACCATGATCACAGTCTGGAGTGCATCAGTGTAGATCACTGCTGCCAGGCCACCTACACACACACACATACACAGACACACACACACAAACACAATGGGGTATTTACTGAGGTAAGAACACTGGACTCTCCTCTTGTTAACACAGATCTTATTCCAGGTATCTAAGCTGTTCAAAAGAACGTTGACTTAGTGACGAGGGGACCAGTAGTGACGACTCCTCTCAGGGTTTCAGGACTCTTTATGCACCACCTTGTGTGTGTGTGTGTGTGTGTGTGTGTGTGTGTGTGTGTGTGTGTGTGTGTGTGTGTGTGTGTGTGTGTGTGTGTGTGTGTGTGTGTGTGTGTGTGTGTGTGTACCTGCCACAGTGTAAACAGCAGTGACCAGCAGCAGTACTCCTGTAGACAGATAGAGGTCCCAGCCCAGCGACACCTGGATAAACAATGCCCCCGAAAATATGTCTGTCTGGGACACACACACACACAATACAAATGTGTCAACTCTGTCGGAGATTGTGCATTGTTTATACACTGAACAAAAATATAAATGCAACACTTTTGTTTTTGCTCCCATTTTTCATGAGATGAACTCAAAGATCTAAAACATTTTCTATAAACACAAAATAACCATTTCTCTCAAATATTGTTCACAAATCTGAAAGAATGTGTGATAGTGAGCACTTCTCCTTTGCCGAGATAATCCATCCCACCTCACAGGTGTGGCATATCAAGATGCTGATTAGACAGCATGATTATTGCACAGGTGTGCCTTAGGCTGGCCACAATAAAAGGCCACTCTGAAACGTGCAGTTTTGCTTTATTGGGGGGTCTGGGGGGGTCCGAAAACCAGTCAGTATCTGGTGTGAGGGGTAGGGGTAGGGGTAGGGTTAGGGGTAGGGTTAGGGTAATGTTGTGAATCGAGTGGCTTGTGTTCGTCGTCCATAACATACGCCTGCACATACCATAACCCCACCACCACCATGGGCCACTCGATTCACAACATTACCCTAACCCTAACCCTACCCCTACCCCTACCCCTCACACCAGATACTGACTGGTTTTCGGACCCCCCCAGACCCCCCCAATAAAGCAAAACTGCACATTTCAGAGTGGCCTTTTATTGTGGCCAGCCTAAGGCACACCTGTGCAATAATCATGCTGTCTAATCAGCATCTTGATATGCCACACCTGTGAGGTGGGATGGATTATCTCGGCAAAGGAGAAGTGCTCACTATCACACATTCTTTCAGATTTGTGAACAATATTTGAGAGAAATGGTTATTTTGTGTAGATAGAAAATGTTTTAGATCTTTGAGTTCATCTCATTAGAAATGGGAGCAAAAACTAAAGTGTTGCGTTTATATTTTTGTTCAGTGTGTGTGTGTGTGTGTGTGTGTGTGTGTGTGTGTGTGTGTGTGTGTGTGTGTGTGTGTGTGTGTTCTCACAGATATTTTGGTGAAGATGTACAGGATGAGTGACAGAACGGACATGTAGATGCGGATCCTCTGGCCTCCGAAGCGCTTGGCCAGGTATTCGGGCATCGTGATCACCCCGGCAGAGATGTAGACCGGAATAAAGATCCAGCCCAGAGCCACGAGAACCCAGGCTGCCTGCACACACACACACACACACACACACACACACACACACACACACACACACACACACACACACACACACACACACACACACACACACACACACACACACACACACACACACACACACACAAAAAGACACACACACACACCGATTGAAAGCACAGAAAGCTGCCCCCCTCCACCAGCAGACTGATGGGATTCATGGTGATGGATATCCCTCCCCAGGTCAAACCCTGTGTTCCTTACGTTCCACTCGAACCCCCCCACCGCGATGCCCCCGGCGGCTCCTGTTCCTGCCAGGCCGATGAAGAGGCCGCTGCCCACGTTGCTGGACATCAGAGAGGCTCCGATCTGCAGACAGCACGACAACAACATCAGTGACTGTACTCAGAGAGGTGATTCATCACGTGGATCCATCTGACACAATGGCATGGCTGCCTCTTAACCCTTTAAACATATCCCAACATATGCTAGGGTCCCTGAGCCTGTCGATGAGTCAGGAATAGTGATTGTACCAGTAATGACCTATAGTCTGAAAACCAATCAGAATAAATTACAGGGCTCATGGTCTCATAACTCCCCATGGTCATTCTCAAACTGCATCTGAATACATGAAATACTTGAAATACATTAGATACATTAAATACATGCACTGTTATTCCCTGTGTCAGCAATTACATTACATTGCATTTAGCTGAGGCTTTTATCCAAAGCGACTTACAATAAGTACATTCGACCAGGAAGACACAACCTTGAAGAATACAGAATCATAAAGTACATCAGGTTTCATAGAGCCAAACATTTCAAGTGCTACTCAACTGGCTTTAGATAAGCCAGCCCTTTATTAGTATATAAGTGCTTTGTTAATAGTTCTATTGCTCGAAGTGGAGTCAAAAGAGATGAGTTTTCAGTCTGGAAGGTGTGTAAGCTTTCTGCTGTCCTGATGTCAATGGGAGCTCATTCCACCATCTTGGAGCCAGGATAGCAAACCCACGTGTTTCTGCTGATGGGAACTTGGGTCCCCTTCGCAGCGAGGGTGCAGCGAGCCGTTTGGTTGATGCAGAGCGTAGTGCACGTGCTGGGGTGTACGGTTTAACCATGTCCTGGATGTAGGAAGGGCCAGATCCATTCGCAGCATGGTACGCAAGTACCAGTGTCTTGAAGTGGATTCTAGCAGTTACCGGAAGCCAGTGGAGGGAGCGGAGGAGCGGCGTGGTGTGGGAACATTTAGGAAGGTTGAAGACCAGACGAGCCGCTGCATTCTGGATGAGCTGCAGAGGTCGGATGGCACATGCAGGTAGACCAGCCAGGAGGGAGTTGCAGTAGTGTAGGCGTGAGATGACGAGAGCCTGGACCAGAACCTGCGTGGCTTTCTGGGTCAGCTGGGGACGTATCCTCCTGATGTTGTAAAGCGTGTATCTGCAGCAGCGGGTTGTAGCAGCGATGTTTGCAGTGAAGGACAGGTTGTTATCTAGGGTCACACCCAGATTCCTTGCAGTCTGAGTCGGGGAAACAACAGAGGTGCCGATGTTGATTGTTAGGTCAAGAGTGGGACAATCTTTTCCCGGAAGGAAAAGCAGTTCAGTCTTGTCAAGGTTGAGCTTGAGGTGATGAGCAGACATCCACTGAGAGATGTCAGCTAGACAAGCAGAGATGCGTGCGACGACCTGGGTCTCTGAACGGGGAAAGGACAGAATTAATTGGGTGTCGTCAGCGTAGCAGTGGTATGAAAAACCATGCGGGCTAATGACAGATCCGAGCGAGTTTGTGTACAAGGAGAAGAGGAGGGGACCAAGAACAGAGCCCTGAGGGACCCCTGTAGTTAATTGACTAGGGTCGGACTCCGACCCTCTCCAAGTGACACTGTAGGTACGGTCTTTGAGGTATGAGGTGATGAGGGAAAGTGCAGAGCCTGAAACTCCAAGTTCTTGGAGAGTGCGAAGGAGGATCTGATGGTTCACCGTGTCGAATGCAGCAGACAGGACCAGAAGGATGATGACAGAGGAGAGGGAGGCTGCTTTAGCCGTGTGCAGTTCCTCAGAGACAGCAATGAGGGCAGTTTCTGTGGAGTGACCTGCCTTGAAACCAGACTGGTGCGGATCCAGAAGGTTGTTCTGATGGTGATAAAAGGAGAGTTGTTTAAAGACAGTGCGTTCTAGACAGTGTTTTAGACAGGAACGGGAGGAGAGAGACAGGCCTGTAGTTTATAACATCAGACGGGTTGAGAGTGGGTTTCTTTAGGAGAGGGTTTACTCTTGCCTCCTTTAGACTGTTTGGAAAGTGACCAGAAGTTAGAGAAGTGTTGATGAAATGACCTTCCATGATTGGCTACTGGGTAACACATCTTAAGTATTCAGTACAAAGCTGAACCACAGAGAGGTAAACAAACATACAAACAGATGTTGACAGGTTATGTAGAGTGAACAGCACATGAAGAGGACTACTCACCGGCCACCAGGTCATGGAGCGGCCGGCCAGGAAGTAGCCCCTAACCGTGCTGCGATTAGCCCGGACCGAAGACTGAGAGCAGGACAGGGAAGTGTTGGGTTAGGACTCATCGAAATACAAGAATACAAACATTTACAGCAGATGAGAAGTACGATGTATGCTGTATGTTTTACGATGAAACAGAACCAAACCTACTCAGAGGGACTCACATATTACTCAGAGCTCAGAGGGACTCACACATTACTCAGAGGGACTCACTCATTACTCAGAGGGACTCACACATTACTCAGAGGGACTCACTCATTACTCAGAGGGACTCACACATTACTCAGAGGGACTCACACATTACTCAGAGGGACTCACACATTACTCAGAGGGACTCACTCATTACTCAGAGGGACTCACTCATTACTCAGAGGGACTCACACATTACTCAGAGCTCAGAGGGACTCACACATTACTCAGAGGGACTCACTCATTACTCAGAGGGACTCACTCATTACTCAGAGGGACTCACACATTACTCAGAGGGACTCACACATTACTCAGAGGGACTCACACATTACTCAGAGGGACTCACACATTACTCAGATGGACTCACACATTACTCAGAGGGAGTCACACATTACTCAGAGGGACTCACACATTACTCAAAGGGACTCACTCATTACTCAGAGGGACTCACACATTACTCAGAGGGACTCACACATTACTCAGAGGGACTCACTCATTACTCAGAGGGACTCACACATTACTCAGAGGGACTCACTCATTACTCAGAGGGACTCACACATTACTCAGAGGGACTCACTCATTACTCAGAGGGACTCACACATTACTCAGAGGGACTCACTCATTACTCAGAGGGACTCACTCATTACTCAGAGGGACTCACACATTACTCAGATGGACTCACACATTACTCAGAGGGACTCACACATTACTCAGATGGACTCACACATTACTCAGAGGGACTCACACATTAATCAGAGCTCAGAGGGACTCACACATTACTCACTCATTACTCAGAGGGACTCACACATTACTCACTCATTACTCAGAAGGACTTACTCATTACTCAGAAGGACTCACTCATTACTCAGAAGGACTTACTCATTACTCAGAAGGACTCACTCATTACTCAGATGGACTCACACATTACTCACTCATTACTCAGATGGACTCACTCATTACTCAGAGGGACTCACTCATTACTCAGAAGGACTCACTCATTACTCAGATGGACTCACACATTACTCACTCATTACTCAGAGGGACTCACACATTACTCACTCATTACTCAGAAGGACTCACTCATTACTCAGAAGGACTTACTCATTACTCACTCATTACTCAGAGGGACTTACTCATTACTCACTCATTACTCAGAAGGACTCACTCATTACTCAGATGGACTCACACATTACTCACGCATTACTCACTCATTACTCAGAAGGACTTACTCATTACTCACTCATTACTCAGAAGGACTTACTCATTACTCACTCATTACTCAGAAGGACTTACTCATTACTCACTCATTACTCAGAAGGACTCACTCATTACTCAGATGGACTCACACATTACTCACGCATTACTCAGAGGGACTCACTCATTACTCAGAAGGACTTACTCATTACTCACTCATTACTCAGAAGGACTCACTCATTACTCAGAGGGACTCACTCATTACTCAGAGGGACTCACATATTACTCAGAGGGACTCACACATTACTCAGAGGGACTCACTCATTACTCACTCATTACTCAGAGGGACTCACTCATTACTCAGAGGGACTCACACATTACTCAGAGGGACTCACTCATTACTCAGAAGGACTCACTCATTACTCAGAGCTCAGAGGGACTCACTCATTACTCAGAGCTCAGAGGGACTCACACATTACTCAGAGGGACTCACTCATTACTCAGAGGGACTCACACATTACTCAGAGGGACTCACACATTACTCAGAGCTCAGAGGGACTCACTCATTACTCAGAGGGACTCACACATTACTCAGAGGGACTCACTCCTTACTCAGAAGGACTCACTCATTACTCAGAAGGACTCACTCATTACTCAAAGGGACTCACACATTACTCAGAGGGACTCACTCATTACTCAGAGGGACTCACACATTACTCAGAGGGACTCACTCATTACTCAGAGGGACTCACTCATTACTCAGAGGGACTCACACATTACTCAGAGGGACTCACTCCTTACTCAGAAGGACTCACTCATTACTCAGAAGGACTCACACATTACTCAGAGGGACTCACACATTACTCAGAGGGACTCACTCATTACTCAGAAGGACTCACTCATTACTCAGAGGGACTCACTCATTACTCAGAGGGACTCACTCATTACTCAGAGGGACTCACACATTACTCAGAGCTCAGAGGGACTCACTCATTACTCAGAGGGACTCACTCATTACTCAGAGGGACTCACTCATTACTCAGAGGGACTCACACATTACTCAGAGGGACTCACACATTACTCAGAGCTCAGAGGGACTCACTCATTACTCAGAGCTCAGAGGGACTCACTCATTACTCAGAGCTCAGAGGGACTCACTCATTACTCAGATGGACTCACACATTACTCAGAGCTCAGAGGGACTCACTCATTACTCAGAGCTCAGAGGGACTCACTCATTACTCAGAGGGACTCACTCATTACTCAGAGCTCAGAGGGACTCACTCATTACTCAGAGGGACTCACTCATTACTCAGAGGGACTCACACATTACTCAGAGGGACTCACTCATTACTCAGAGGGACTCACACATTACTCAGAGGGACTCACTCATTACTCAGAGGGACTCACTCATTACTCAGAGGGACTCACACATTACTCAGAGGGACTCACTCCTTACTCAGAAGGACTCACTCATTACTCAGAAGGACTCACTCATTACTCAGAGGGACTCACACATTACTCAGAGGGACTCACTCATTACTCAGAGGGACTCACACATTACTCAGAGGGACTCACTCATTACTCAGAGGGACTCACTCATTACTCAGAGGGACTCACACATTACTCAGAGGGACTCACTCCTTACTCAGAAGGACTCACTCATTACTCAGAAGGACTCACACATTACTCAGAGGGACTCACTCATTACTCAGAGGGACTCACTCATTACTCAAAGGGACTCACTCATTACTCAGAAGGACTCACACATTACTCACTCATTACTCAAAGGGACTCACTCATTACTCACTCATTACTCAGAGGGACTCACTCATTACTCACTCATTACTCAAAGGGACTCACTCATTACTCACTCATTACTCAGAGGGACTCACTCATTACTCACTCATTACTCAGAGGGACTCACTCATTACTCAGAGGGACTCACTCATTACTCACTCATTACTCAGAGGGACTCACTCATTACTCACTCATTACTCAGAGGGACTCACTCATTACTCACTCATTACTCAGAGGGACTCACTCATTACTCACTCATTACTCAGAGGGACTCACACATTACTCACTCATTACTCAGAGGGACTCACACATTACTCACTCATTACTCAGAGGGACTCACACATTACTCACTCATTACTCAGAAGGACTTACTCATTACTCACTCATTACTCAGAGGGACTCACACATTACTCACTCATTACTCAGAGGGACTCACTCATTACTCACTCATTACTCAGAAGGACTTACTCATTACTCACTCATTACTCAGAGGGACTCACTCATTACTCACTCATTACTCAGAGGGACTCACTCATTACTCAGAGGGACTCACTCATTACTCACTCATTACTCAGAGGGACTCACACATTACTCACTCATTACTCAGAAGGACGTACTCATTACTCACTCATTACTCAGAAGGACTTACTCATTACTCACTCATTACTCAGAAGGACTCACACATTACTCACTCATTACTCAGAGGGACTCACACATTACTCACTCATTACTCAGAGGGACTCACACATTACTCACTCATTACTCAGAAGGACTTACTCATTACTCACTCATTACTCAGAGGGACTCACACATTACTCACTCATTACTCAGAAGGACTTACTCATTACTCACACATTACTCAGAAGGACTCACTCATTACTCAGAGGGACTCACTCATTACTCAGAGGGACTCACACATTACTCAGAGGGACTCACACATTACTCAGAGCTCAGAGGGACTCACTCATTACTCAGAGGGACTCACACATTACTCAGAGGGACTCACACATTACTCACTCATTACTCAGAGGGACTCACTCATTACTCAGAAGGACTTACTCATTACTCACTCATTACTCAGAAGGACTCACTCATTACTCAGAGGGACTCACTCATTACTCAGAGGGACTCACACATTACTCAGAGGGACTCACACATTACTCAGAGCTCAGAGGGACTCACTCATTACTCAGAGGGACTCACACATTACTCAGAGGGACTCACACATTACTCAGAGGGACTCACTCATTACTCAGAGCTCAGAGGGACTCACTCATTACTCAGAAGGACTCAGTCATTACTCAGAAGGACTCACATATTACTCAGAGGGACTCACTCATTACTCAGAGGGACTCACTCATTACTCAAAGGGACTCACTCATTACTCACTCATTACTCAGAGGGACTCACACATTACTCACTCATTACTCAGAAGGACTCACTCATTACTCACTCATTACTCAGAGGGACTCACTCATTACTCAGAAGGACTCGCTCATTACTCAGAAGGACTTACTCATTACTCACTCATTACTCAGAAGGACTCACTCATTACTCACTCATTACTCAGAGGGACTCACTCATTACTCAGAGGGACTCACTCATTACTCACTCATTACTCAGAAGGACTTACTCATTACTCACTCATTACTCAGAAGGACTCACTCATTACTCACTCATTACTCAGAGGGACTCACTCATTACTCAAAGGGACTCACTCATTACTCACTCATTACTCAGAGGGACTCACACATTACTCAAAGGGACTCACTCATTACTCACTCATTACTCAGAGGGACTCACTCATTACTCAAAGGGACTCACTCATTACTCAGAGGGACTCACTCATTACTCACACATTACTCAGAGGGACTCACTCATTACTCACACATTACTCAGAGGGACTCACTCATTACTCACACATTACTCAGAGGGACTCACTCATTACTCACACATTACTCAGAGGGACTCACTCATTACTCAGAGGGACTCACTCATTACTCACTCATTACTCAGAGGGACTCACTCATTACTCACTCATTACTCAGAGGGACTCACTCATTACTCAGAGGGACTCACTCATTACTCACTCATTACTCAGAGGGACTCACTCATTACTCACTCATTACTCAGAGGGACTCACTCATTACTCACTCATTACTCAGAGGGACTCACTCATTACTCAGAGGGACTCAATCATTACTCAAAGGGAATCACTCATTACTCACTCATTACTCAGAGGGACTCACTCATTACTCAGAGGGACTCACACATTACTCAAAGGGACTCACTCATTACTCACTCATTACTCAGAGGGACTCACTCATTACTCAGAGGGACTCACACATTACTCACTCATTACTCAGAGGGACTCACACATTACTCACTCATTACTCAGAAGGACGTACTCATTACTCACTCATTACTCAGAAGGACTTACTCATTACTCACTCATTACTCAGAAGTACTCACACATTACTCACTCATTACTCAGAGGGACTCACACATTACTCACTCATTACTCAGAGGGACTCACACATTACTCACTCATTACTCAGAAGGACTTACTCATTACTCACTCATTACTCAGAGGGACTCACACATTACTCACTCATTACTCAGAAGGACTTACTCATTACTCACACATTACTCAGAAGGACTCACTCATTACTCACTCATTACTCAGAGGGACTCACACATTACTCACTCATTACTCAGAGGGACTCACACATTACTCACTCATTACTCAGATGGACTCACACATTACTCACTCATTACTCAGAGGGACTCACTCATTACTCAGAAGGACTTACTCATTACTCACTCATTACTCAGAAGGACTCACTCATTACTCAGAGGGACTCACTCATTACTCAGAGGGACTCACACATTACTCAGAGGGACTCACACATTACTCAGAGCTCAGAGGGACTCACTCATTACTCAGAGGGACTCACACATTACTCAGAGGGACTCACACATTACTCAGAGGGACTCACTCATTACTCAGAGCTCAGAGGGACTCACTCATTACTCAGAAGGACTCACACATTACTCACTCATTACTCAGAGGGACTCACACATTACTCACTCATTACTCAGAAGGACGTACTCATTACTCACTCATTACTCAGAAGGACTTACTCATTACTCACTCATTACTCAGAAGGACTCACACATTACTCAGAGGGACACACACATTACTCACTCATTACTCAGAGGGACTCACACATTACTCACTCATTACTCAGAAGGACGTACTCATTACTCACTCATTACTCAGAAGGACTCACTCATTACTCAGAGGGACTCACACATTACTCACTCATTACTCAGAGGGACTCACACATTACTCACTCATTACTCAGAAGGACGTACTCATTACTCACTCATTACTCAGAAGGACTTACTCATTACTCACTCATTACTCAGAAGGACTCACACATTACTCACTCATTACTCAGAGGGACTCACACATTACTCACTCATTACTCAGAGGGACTCACACATTACTCACTCATTACTCAGAAGGACTTACTCATTACTCACTCATTACTCAGAGGGACTCACACATTACTCACTCATTACTCAGAAGGACTTACTCATTACTCACACATTACTCAGAAGGACTCACTCATTACTCAGATGGACTCACACATTACTCACTCATTACTCAGAGGGACTCACTCATTACTCAGAAGGACTTACTCATTACTCACTCATTACTCAGAAGGACTCACTCATTACTCAGAGGGACTCACTCATTACTCAGAGGGACTCACACATTACTCAGAGGGACTCACACATTACTCAGAGCTCAGAGGGACTCACTCATTACTCAGAGGGACTCACACATTACTCAGAGGGACTCACACATTACTCAGAGGGACTCACTCATTACTCAGAGGGACTCACTCATTACTCAGAGCTCAGAGGGACTCACTCATTACTCAGAAGGACTCAGTCATTACTCAGAAGGACTCACATATTACTCAGAGGGACTCACTCATTACTCAGAGGGACTCACTCATTACTCAAAGGGACTCACTCATTACTCACTCATTACTCAGAGGGACTCACTCATTACTCACTCATTACTCAGAAGGACTCACTCATTACTCACTCATTACTCAGAGGGACTCACACATTACTCACTCATTACTCAGAGGGACTCACTCATTACTCAGAAGGACTCGCTCATTACTCACTCATTACTCAGAAGGACTTACTCATTACTCACTCATTACTCAGAAGGACTCACTCATTACTCAGAGGGACTCACTCATTACTCACTCATTACTCAGAGGGACTCACACATTACTCACTCATTACTCAGAGGGACTCACTCATTACTCAGAGGGACTCACTCATTACTCACTCATTACTCAGAGGGACTCACACATTACTCACTCATTACTCAGAGGGACTCACTCATTACTCAGAAGGACTCGCTCATTACTCACTCATTACTCAGAAGGACTTACTCATTACTCACTCATTACTCAGAAGGACTCACTCATTACTCACTCATTACTCAGAGGGACTCACTCATTACTCAAAGGGACTCACTCATTACTCACTCATTACTCAGAGGGACTCACACATTACTCACTCATTACTCAGAAGGACTCACTCATTACTCAAAGGGACTCACTCATTACTCACTCATTACTCAGAGGGACTCACACATTACTCACTCATTACTCAGAGGGACTCACTCATTACTCAGAAGGACTCGCTCATTACTCACTCATTACTCAGAAGGACTTACTCATTACTCACTCATTACTCAGAAGGACTCACTCATTACTCACTCATTACTCAGAGGGACTCACTCATTACTCAGAGGGACTCACTCATTACTCACTCATTACTCAGAAGGACTTACTCATTACTCACTCATTACTCAGAAGGACTCACTCATTACTCACTCATTACTCAGAGGGACTCACTCATTACTCAAAGGGACTCACTCATTACTCACTCATTACTCAGAAGGACTCACTCATTACTCAAAGGGACTCACTCATTACTCACTCATTACTCAGAGGGACTCACACATTACTCAAAGGGACTCACTCATTACTCACTCATTACTCAGAGGGACTCACTCATTACTCAAAGGGACTCACTCATTACTCAGAGGGACTCACTCATTACTCACACATTACTCAGAGGGACTCACTCATTACTCACACATTACTCAGAGGGACTCACTCATTACTCACACATTACTCAGAGGGACTCACTCATTACTCACACATTACTCAGAGGGACTCACTCATTACTCAGAGGGACTCACTCATTACTCACTCATTACTCAGAGGGACTCACTCATTACTCACTCATTACTCAGAGGGACTCACTCATTACTCAGAGGGACTCACTCATTACTCACTCATTACTCAGAGGGACTCACTCATTACTCACTCATTACTCAGAGGGACTCACTCATTACTCACTCATTACTCAGAGGGACTCACTCATTACTCAGAGGGACTCACTCATTACTCAAAGGGAATCACTCATTACTCACTCATTACTCAGAGGGACTCACTCATTACTCAGAGGGACTCACACATTACTCAAAGGGACTCACTCATTACTCACTCATTACTCAGAGGGACTCACACATTACTCACTCATTACTCAGAAGGACTCACTCATTACTCAGAGGGACTCACTCATTACTCACTCATTACTCAGAGGGACTCACTCATTACTCACTCATTACTCAGAGGGACTCACTCATTACTCACTCATTACTCAGAGGGACTCACTCATTACTCAGAGGGACTCACTCATTACTCACTCATTACTCAGAGGGACTCACTCATTACTCACTCATTACTCAGAGGGACTCACTCATTACTCAGAGGGACTCACTCATTACTCACTCATTACTCAGAGGGACTCACACATTACTCACTCATTACTCAGAAGGACTTACTCATTACTCACTCATTACTCAGAAGGACTTACTCATTACTCACTCATTACTCAGAAGGACTCACACATTACTCAAAGGGACTCACTCATTACTCACTCATTACTCAGAGGGACTTACTCATTACTCACTCATTACTCAGAAGGACTTACTCATTACTCACTCATTACTCAGAAGGACTCACACATTACTCAAAGGGACTCACACATTACTCACTCATTACTCAGAGGGACTCACACATTACTCAGAAGGACTCACTCATTACTCACTCATTACTCAGATGGACTCACTCATTACTCAGAAGGACTCACTCATTTCTCACACATTACTCAGAGGGACTCACACATTACTCAGATGGACTCACTCATTACTCAGAAGGACTCACTCATTACTCACACATTACTCAGATGGACTCACTCATTAGTCAGAAGGACTCACTCATTACTCAGAGGGACTCAAACATTACTCACTCATTACTCAGAGGGACTCACACATTACTCACTCATTACTCAGAGGGACTCACACATTACTCACTCATTACTCAGAGGGACTCACACATTATTCAGAAGGACTCACTCATTACTCAGAGGGACTCACACATTACTCACTCATTACTCAGAGGAACTCACTCATTACTCAGAGGGACTCACTCATTACTCAGAGGGACTCACTCATTACTCAGAGGAACTCACACATTACTCAGAGGGACTCACACATTACTCAGAAGGACTCACTCATTACTCAGAGGGACTCACTCATTACTCACTCATTACTCAGAGGGACTCACTCATTACTCAGAGGGACTCACTCATTACTCAGAGGGACTCACTCATTACTCAGAAGGACTCACTCATTACTCAGAAGGACTCACTCATTACTCAGATGGACTCACACATTACTCAGAGGGACTCACACATTACTCAGAGGGACTCACTCATTACTCAGAGGGACTCACACATTACTCACTCATTACTCAGATGGACTCACACATTACTCAGAGGGACTCACACATTACTCAGAGGAACTCACTCATTACTCAGAGGGACTCACACATTACTCACTCATTACTCAGATGGACTCACACATTACTCAGAGGGACTCACTCATTACTCAGAGGGACTCACTCATTACTCACTCATTACTCAGATGGACTCACACATTACTCAGAGGGACTCACTCATTACTCATAGGGACTCACACATTACTCAGAGGGACTCACTCATTACTCAGATGGACTCACTCATTACTCAGAAGGACTCACTCATTACTCAGAGGGACTCACACATTACTCACTCATTACTCAGAGGGACTCACTCATTACTCACTCATTACTCAGAGGGACTCACTCATTACTCAGAGGGACTCACTCATTACTCAGAAGGACTTACTCATTACTCAGAAGGACTCACTCATTACTCAGAGGGACTCACA
>JAPTMU010000033.1:148324-170824 GCA_028583405.1 Pogonophryne albipinna | reverse complement strand
TACACAGTTATGTTGGAACATTTACATTGTTAGCATCCGTTGAGTTTATTAGCATTACTGTATAGCTGTTGCAGAAAACAAGATGTATTGGCCGATTTGGACAGTTTTAACCCTAACCCCACACACAACACACACAACATCAAATACCAACTATGTGCAATATATATATATTGCACATAGTTGGTATTTAACATATATATATATGTATATATATGTTATGGGTCCCAAAAGCTTGGGTACCACACCAACAATAAATGATATCTGTAGAAAACAGAAAAGTGCAGCAGCAATAATTAGACACAGGATCCGGTTGATCGTCTGGATTGCTTCTTTATTTGCAAGATCAAACACTTAAGGTGTTTCTACAACACACTCTCACTCCCTAAGCGTCCAGGAGCGACGCTTGGTCAGGGTCCCGTGGCGTGCAGTTGTGATGCGCCGAGGCTCCTTCAGCTTCATAAACGGACGCAAAGAGCTTTCAACTGATCGCAATGTATTCCCATCGGTGGCGGGATTTGACGCTCATGGAAGAACCGCATCCGTATATGTCGGCAGCTCTTAAAGGCAATGTGAGCGTCCATTCTCATTGGATAACGGAGGATTGTACACCCGGAAGTAAGTATTCTCCTTACTGTCGATTGATTTGACAGTGATATCTGCACTACTCATCAACTCAAAAACACCAGATTACCTTTGTTAATTAAACGACATTGATAGGTTTAAATTGTGTACAATGCTTTTGTGTTTTTCCCCTGCGATTCGGAGAAACAACTTGTTTTCTCTGAAATGTGGAGCGCCAAAGAGACTACACTACCCACAATCCTCAGCTATTGTTGTGACGACGCCTGTCCGCTTTGCGACAAACCCCGTGATTAATCTTCAAGCTCTGTGATTGGATGTTGGAGTGGCAGTGCACCAAGGTTACGCCGAGCGTCAAGCTCTTTGAAATGGAACAAAACCACGGCAGACTATTCAAAACTGGACTCAAACGCCCCCCCCAGAACTACACATGCTGGCTATTGTGTTTGCAACATGTTCTCTATGGCACGTCTCTACTGGGAATTGTAGTTTTAAAAGACGTTTTCGTTTTTCCCAAAATGAGAAGTTGACAGTATTAAACTGTGTACAGCCCTGGAGGTTTAGGAGATAGGAAACACATTGGTGTGTACACATTTAAAACATGTAATTACTAAATGAACATCGCTTGTATCCATAATGGGCAGCATTAATATATACCCACATGACAGCTCATTGTTACTTTGTAATTCTACTACAATTCAGAGGTTAACCTGGTATTTTTACTCCACTACATTTATTTTAGTTACTCTGCAGATTCTGATTAATGATGTGAAATATAAACAACCCTTAAAGCAGACTTTAGTTACACCTGAGTAAAACACAGGGAAGATGATTGTGCCAACAATCAGGAGAGATATTTGATAGTTGGTGCTCGAGAAGACCAAACATTTATCTGCAGATCTCTATAAAGTATATTAATTACTCGTTATTCTCTACTTAATTAAAAACTGTATATAATTGCTATTTGCACATCTGTTACGTCCCCCTCTAGGGGTAGAGGAAAACAACACACACCAGTTGGAATTGGTATAATTCTAAAGGGTTTATTTTAAATAGCAGGGTAAACAAAGTGGCAGGCATGCTGCCTGGAACAAACAAAAAGGCCAAAAGGGCACAGGTTGATAAATAACCAAACAAAAGGAGGACTCTAAAAAAGGAGTCTAATTGCATGCAGGGAAAATAAATACTAATACACTAAATAAGGAACGACACAAAACCTCACTTTAAAAGTGGTAAAACTAACAAAAGGATTCTGTACAAAAACACAGCTAAACTAAAGGCAACAGTCACAAAATCCTAGGCTACTCTAAACACTAACTAAGCTACTCTAGACACTACTAATACACAATATCACACGGAGATGGGCACACAAGTTTAACCACAGTTAACAGATCTGTCTAAGGACCAAGTAGCGAGAGGCGTCTGTCCACATGTCAGAGCCTCCAGAGGGATGATTGTCCCCAGGCTTTGTATTCATCTCCAGCAGGTGTGCGCCGGCTGTGCGCTGCGATTGGAGTGCGTCGGGCCCGGCGTGCTCCAATCACAATCTTCAGGGGGCGGACCAGGAGATGGCAGCCAATGACGTCAGGGCTAGTGCACAGCTCATTTACATGTCACACACACAGCTGAAAACACTCACAGACAGATTATTGAGCAGATAGAAGGCGGAGACCGTAACAACATCCCTTTCAAGATTTCAAGATGTTCAAAGGTTTATTGACATATCATATACACAACTACGGTGTAGTTATGCAATGAATGAAAAACTTGGGTCACAGGTTCCTCAACAGTGCTTTACAAGACATCTTTCAATATGTGTGTATACCTCCACCATTATACATATTCTGCACATTTCTTATAATATCTACATAAGAGTATAATTAATGTGTATAATATCAGTTAAAATAAGTGCTTCAACATAGTTAACATTGCAGGAAAGCAATATATTAGACGTTAAGTACTTTGTCAGGCTTAATATTTATCTGTAGATAGATACCCCCAAAGCTTTTTTCTTATTTGAAAGAAGACCTTAACCTAAAGTATTCTTTAATGTGTTAATAAAGGTTAATTAGTTTGTCTGTTTTGCACATCCTCATATTAATATCTTTGTACATCCTGCACTAAAGGGGGCATAACGCGAAACCCGCAGGTCCCCACCAACCCGTTCACGTATCTAACAGATATTCCCCACTCAGCGAGACACCCGCTGAGAAGCCAACTCTGGTTATTGGTAGCTCTATTATGAGACACGTGAATTTAGAGACCGAAGCCTCCACAGTCACATGCATTCCGGGGGCCAGAGCGGGCGACGTTGAGGCGCATCTTAAACTACTGGCTAAAAATAAACGTAAATACAGTTGGATTGTTATTCACGTCGGTGGTAATGATGTTCGTTTACGCCAATCAGAATGCACCAAACTTAATGTGGAGTCGGTGTGTAGTTATGCTAAAACAATGTCGGACACCGTAATCTTCTCTGGTCCCCTCCCCAATCTGATCAATGATGACATGTATAGCCGCATGTCATCATTTCAGCGCTGGTTGTCTTGGTGGTGCCCAGCAAACAATGTGGGCTTCGTAAATAATTGGACAGCCTTCTGGGGAAAACCTGGTCTGATTAAGAGAGACGGCATTCATCCTACTTTGGAAGGTGCAGATCTCATTTCGGCAAACATTTCAGGGCTTTGTGGACTTAATCCATGACAAACTGGAGTTGAGACCAGGAGGCGGAGTCGCAGTCTTACACGCTTCTCTGCGCTCTCTCCTAGGCAGTCATCCATAGGAATCCCGAACCCAATAAAATACCCAATATTAGCGGTGTGTGTGTCTGCCCAAGGACAATTAAAGGTAAAACCTAATAGAGGTGTCATACATAATAACCTAATAAAAGTAAATGTAACAACTACTACAGTGCAACAAAACAGGAAGATTAAATGTGGTCTCTTAAACATAAGATCTCTAGCATCTAAAGCAATATTGGTAAATGATTTAATATCAGATTATAATATTGATATATGCTGTCTCACTGAAACTTGGTTGAGACATGAAGAATATGTCAGCATAAATGAGGCCACTCCACCCAGCCATATCAATACTCATATTGCCCGAGGTGTGGGCCGAGGAGGTGGAGTTGCAGCAATCTTTGACTCAAGTTTACTTATCAATACTAAACCAAAATTAAATTATACCTCCTTTGAAAGTCTCGTTTTTAGTCTTACGCATCCGACCTGGAACACTTTGCAGCCAATCATATTTGTTACAGTGTACCGTGCACCAGGTCCTTATTCAGAATTATTATCAGAATTCTCTGAGTTTTTATCAACTTTGGTTCTTAAAACAGATAAAGTAATTATCGTAGGTGACTTTAATATTCATGTTGACGATGATAAAAATAGCCTTACTGTTGCATTTAACTCTATATTAGATTCTGTTGGTTTCTGTCAGAGTGTAAATAAACCAACCCACTGCTATAATCACACTCTCGACCTTGTTCTGACTTATGGTATTGAAATTGAGCAACTATTAGTCGAACCGCATAATCCTGCTTTATCCGACCATTTCTTAGTAACTTTTGAAGTACTGTTACTAGACTACAAAGCATTAGTCAAAAGCTCCTGCAGCAGAAACCTATCTGTTAGTGCTATAGCCAGATTTAAGGAAGAGATTCCACCAATATTTAACTCGATAGCATGTCTGCATGTAGGGGAGGAAACTTATACAAAATGTACACCACCCCAAATTGATCATGTTGTTGATAGTGCTACAGATGCGCTGCGAATAAAATTAGACTCTGTTGCTCCTTTGAAAAAGAAGAAAATAAAACAACATAGATTAGCTCCATGGCATAATGCCGAAACCCGCAAAATAAAGCAAAAGTCGAGACAACTTGAAAGGATATGGCGTTCCACTAAACTTGAAGAATCTCGTTTAATTTGGCATATTACTCTCAATGAATATAAGAAAGCACTGCGTAAAGCGAGAGCAGCCTACTACTCTTCATTAATAGATGAGAATAAGAATAATGCAAGATTTCTTTTCAGCACTGTAGCCAGGCTGACAGAGAGCCACAGCTCGATTGAGCCTTCTATTCCCATAGCACTCAGTAGCAATGATTTTATGTGCTTTTTTAATTATAAAATTGTTACTCTTAGAAACAAAGTTAATGACCTCTTGCCTTTGACCAGTATAGTGTTATCAACAGCTCCCGGAAACGTAAGTTCTAATATTACACTAGATAGTAAACTAGAATGCTTTTCAGCCATTAACCTTGAACAATTAAATTAAATGATTCTCTCTTCTAAACCATCAACGTGTATGTTAGACCCAATTCCAACTAAGCTGTTGAAGGAAGTTTTTCCATTAATTAGCACTTCTTTATTAAATATTATGAATATGTCTTTATTATCAGGCTATGTTCCACAATCATTCAAAGTAGCAGTGATAAAACCGCTTCTTAAAAAGCACAACCTCGATCCAGAGGTTTTAGCCAACTATAGACCTATTTCTAATCTTCCGTTCCTCTCAAAAATTATTGAGAAAGCGGTCGCAAAACAGTTGTGTGATTACTTAAAAAACAATGATTTATTTGGGTTAGGGTTAGGGTTAGGGTTAACCCTAACCCTAACCATGATATCTTATTGCAAAGACTAGAGCACTTAGTTGGCATACAGGGAACTGCTTTAGGCTGGTTTAGGTCCTATCTATCTGAACGCTCTCAGTTTGTACGTGTCAACGATGAATCTTCCACGCAAACCAAAGTTAGCCATGGAGTGCCACAGGGCTCAGTGCTCGGACCTATTTTGTTCACATTATATATGCTTCCGTTAGGCAATATTATAAGGAATCATTCTGTAAACTTTCATTGTTATGCGGATGATACTCAACTATATTTATCAATCAAGCCTGATGAAATTAATCATCTAAATAAAATTCAAGACTGCCTCAAGGACTTAAAAACGTGGATGACCTTAAACTTTTTTTGATGTTAAACACGACCAAAACTGAAGTTATTGTACTTGGCCCGAAGAATCTACGAAACAAATTATCTAAAGATATACTAACTATGGAGGGCATTAATTTGGCCTCCAGTGAGACTGTAAGGAATCTTGGTGTTATATTTGATCAGGATTTATCCTTTAACGCCCACATAAAATCAATTTCAAGGACCGCCTACTTCCATCTACGTAACATTGCAAAAATCAGGCATATCTTGCCTCAAAACGATGCAGAGAAACTAGTCCATGCATTTGTTACTTCAAGGCTGGATTATTGTAACTCCTTATTATCAGGGTGTACCAAGAAGTCAGTCAAGTGGCTTCAGCTGATTCAAAATGCTGCAGCTCGTGTACTAACCAGAGTTAGGAAAAGGGACCACATTACTCCTGTTCTGGCTGCCTTACACTGGCTCCCTATAGAACACAGGATAGAATTTTAAATTATTCTTCTCGCCTACAAAGCCCTTAATGGGCAGGCGCCATCTTACCTTAAAGAACTCATTATACCCTACTGTCCTACTAGGGCATTGCGTTCCAAGAATGCAGGGTTGTTGGTTGTTCCTAGAGTCTCTAAAAGTACAATGGGAGCCAGAGCCTTTTCTTATCAAGCTCCACATTTGTGGAATCAGCTTCCAGTTTGTGTTCGGGCGGCAGACACCCTATCCGTTTTTAAGAGTGCGCTTAAGACCTTCCTTTTTGATAAAGCTTATAGTTAGGGCTGATTAGATTCAGCCCCTAGTTTTGCTGATATAGGCTTAGTTTGTCGGGGGACATCTTACTTCTTCCTTCTCTCTGTCTATACCTGTGTACTCTCATGTTCCGATTAACCCAGCTTCCCCAAATCTCTTTCTTTTTGGTGTCTATATACGGTGGGATCCAGAGTCATGGATGATCCTGCGGTCCTGTGTCCTGCATCGCGAGCCCTGGATCTTGAGTCGTGGCTGTGGTCCTGGATCATAGGTCCTGGATGGATATCCTCGTGGATTCATCTTCCTATTATACACACATGCATTTCCAAACATTTGGATTACCTATGTTGCAAATGTATTATCTTTTCAATTTACACACGGCATCTATTGCACGTCTGTCCGTACTGGGAGAGGGATCCCTCCTCTGTTGCTCTCCCTGAGGTTTTCCCCCATGTTCCCTTTAAACTGTGGGTTTTCTCCAGAGGTTTTTCCTTGTACGATGTGAGGGTCTAAGGACAGAGTGTCTAAGGACAGAGGGTCTAAGGACAGAGGGTCTGAGGACAGAGGGTCTAAGGACAGAGGGTCTAAGTACAGAGGGTCTAAGGACAGAGGGTGTCGTATTGTCATACTGATATTCTGTACAAACTGTGAAGTCCATTGACACAAATGTAACATTTGTGATATTGGGCTATATATATAAACATTGATTGATTGATTGATTGATTTATTGATAAACTGTTTTATTGTAGAGATCACTTACAGTATCTTCTTGATTTTTTATATTCTATATTTCTATCATTGACCTTCTACTTTCCCCCTATGAAAGTATATATTTTTCATCAAATAACATTATTCAACAAAAATAACATTATTCAACAAAAATAATTCAATAACGTGCTTTAACCACTAGGCGGTGCACACAAGGTACACAAAGCATACTAATAATAACTGGGGTTACGTACTGTAACCCAGTTTCTATGAGTATAGGCGCAGCCCTCTAAGGCTATCGCTATTGGGTAATCCCACTGCAAGTGTGCAGCACTGACAGACTTATTCCACGCCCACCTATGACGTGGGCCCCACCTACGGCCTAACTTCCGTATAAATAGGAAGTAGTCCCTACAATCTGCGGGGTGCAGGGGTAAAGTGCTATTGTTTACAAGTGGGGGGTGGACCGAACATCCTTTAGGGGGGTCGTCGCCTCCTCTAGGGGGGTCCGGGGACATTCTTTTTTAAATATTGAAGTTAAAAGTATCAATCTGGTGCACTTTGAGAGCAACATTAACCCTACCTTAATAATACCTTAAAGCGGACAAAAGGCACTGGAGAACACTTATTCATTAACACCCTTTAATGAAGCAAGCTAATGCCTTAACTCACTCAAACAGTCGTTTACTTATTAAGGTGAAACGAATGTGCGTAGAGTTTTAAAGGATCCGGATAGTCTCACCTTGATTCTGGCGCATTGCTTATCGTTTTATAGATCTATTCTCATCCACCATCTTTGTTTGTGACGTAAAGAGTGTAAGAGTCACGTTTCTGACTGTTGCCTGTCAGTTCCGTTGCTATGGTTCCGTTGTTATGTGTACTGAAACGAGAGCCGGCATAATTCCACTTGCGAAAACAAAATAAAAATTGGAATACGTTATTTTAGTGTCTTAAAAGTAGACTGAGGTATGAAGGGTTATAATTATTTTTAGTCATGTTCTGTATACACACTAACATATAAGGGTCTACTTAGTGTGGTTACTCCATGTTTACTAGCTATAACATTAACGTTACATCACTCTTTTTCACTTCACTCAGTCAGCCAGAGTGCAGATATCACCATGAGATTCACAAACCTGAAACATCATCCATTTCTTCACCGCTGGTGATGACATTGTTGTCAGCTGCTGATACTGCTGCTGCTGCAGCTTGTGGCGCCTGCTTCAATGACAATAACTTTCTAATATCCATAACTTTATAGGCTATTAGCTTAAAACTCGTCAGGCACTAGGAAGGATCACTTCTTCTTAAGGGCAGGGAAGGCTACGCAGGCTAATGTCCCGCAGCGGCTGCCTCTCTGGTGGGCTCCGGTACCGCAAATTACTCACGAGATGTTTTCAACTAAAAACTTTTTTTTTTAACTTTTTTTTAAGTGAAACATCCAGGGCTTGAGCCCAAGTAGCCACCCCCTAGCGCCGCCACTGGAGCAGACCAGTCACTCACCCTTTTAGCTGATGTCAGAGCCAAGAGCAGAGCTACTTTGGCTGACAAGAACTTCAGGGGAACCTGATCCAAAGTTTCAAATGGAGCTTTACTCAGTGCGCGTAACCATCCATCCATCCATCTTCTTCCGCTTATCCGTGGTCGGGTCGCGGGGGTAGCAGTTCCAGCAGAGAGCCCCAAACTTCCTTTTCCCTGGCGACATCAACCAGCTCTGACTGGGGGATCCCAAGGCGCTCCCAGGCCAGCGAAGAGATATAATCCCTCCACCTGGTCCTAGGTCTACCCCTTGGTCTCTTCCCAGCTGGACGTGCCTGGAACACCTCCCTAGGGAGGCGCCCAGGTGGCATCCTAACTAGGTGCCCGAACCACCTCAACTGGCTCCTTTCGACGCGAAGGAGGAGCGGCTCAACTCCGAGTCCCTCCCTGATGACCGAACTTCTCACCTTATCCCTAAGGGAGACACCAGCCACCCTGCGGAGAAAACCCATCTCGGCCGCTTGTATCCGCGATCTCGTTCTTTCGGTCATGACCCATCCTTCATGACCATAGGTGAGGGTAGGAACGAAAATGGCCCGGTAGACAGAGAGCTTTGCCTTCCGGCTCAGCTCCCTTTTCATCACAACGGTGCGGTAAAGCGACTGCAGTACCGCTCCCGCTGCTCCGATTCTCCGGCCCATCTCACGCTCCATTGATCCCTCACTCGAGAACAAGACCCCGAGATACTTGAACTCCTTCACTTGGGGTAAGGACTCATTCCCTACTTGGAGTGGACAGTCCATCGGTTTCCTGCTGAGAACCATGGCCTCAGATTTGGAGGTGCTGATCCTCATCCCAGCCGCTTCACACTCGGTTGCGAACCGATCCAGTGAGTGCTGAAGGTCGCAGACCGATGAAGCCATCAGAACCACATCATCTGCAAAAAGCAGTGGTGCAATCCTTAGTCCACCGAACTGCAGACCCCCTCCCCCATGACTACGCCTCGAAATCCGATCCATGTATATTACAAACAGGATTGGTGACAAAGCGCAGCCCTGGCGGAGGCCAACCCTCACCGGAAATGGGTCCGACTTACTGCCGAGGACCCGGACACAGCTCTCGCTTTGGGAGTACAGAGATTGGATGGCCCTGAGTAGAGACCCCCTCACCCCATACTCCCGCAGCACCTCCCACAGTAACTCCCTGGGAACCCGGTCATACGCCTTCTCCAAGTCCACAAAACACATGTAGACCGGATAAGCGTACTCCCAGGCCCCCTCCAGGATCCTTGCGAGAGTAAAAAGCTGATCCGTCGTTCCACGACCAGGACGGAATCCGCATTGTTCCTCCTCAATCTGAGGTTCGACAATCGGCCTGACCCTCCTTTCGAGTACCTTAGAGTAAACTTTCCCGGGGAGGCTGAGTAGTGTGATGCCTCTGTAATTGGCACACACCCTCTGATCCCCCTTTTTAAAAATGGGAACCACCACCCCGGTCTGCCACTCCTTCGGTACTGTTTCCGACTTCCACGCAATGTTGATGAGACGTGTCAACCATGACAGTCCCTCAACACCCAGAGCCTTCAGCATTTCTGGGCAGATCTCATCCACCCCCGGGGCTTTGCCACCGCGGAGTTGTTTAACAACCTCAGTGACCTCCCCCCGGGAGATTGGCGCCGATCCCCCGTCATACTCCAGCTCTGCCTCTAACATAGAGGGCGGAGTTGTCGGGTTCAGGAGTTCCTCAAAGTGTTCCTTCCAACGCCCCAACACTCCATCAGTTGGGGTCAACAACGTCCCATCCTTACTGTACACAGCTTGGATGGTTCCCTGCTTCCCCCTCCTGAGGTGTCGGAGAGTTTTCCAGAACAACTTTGGTGCCGCCCGAAAGTCCTTCTCCATGTCCTCTCCGAACTTCTCCCACACCCGCTGCTTTGCCTCGGCCACGGATGAGGCTGCTGCCCTTCGGGCCTGTCGGTACCTTGCAACTGCCTCGGGAGTCCCCCGGGATAACAAATCCCTGAAGGCCTCCTTCTTCAGTCGGACGGCTTCCCTGACCACCGGTGTCCACCAGGAGGTTCGAGGGTTACCGCCCCTTGAGGCACCTAGGACCTTGAGACCACAGCTCCCCGCCGCGGCTTCGGCAATAGAGGTTTTGAACACCGACCACTCTGGTTCAATGTCCCCAACCTCCACAGGAATGCCTGAAAAGCTCCGCCGGAGGTGTGAGTTGAAGGCCTCCTGAACTTGGGCCTCCTCCAGACGTTCCCAGTTCACCCGAACTACACGTTTGGGCTTACCAGGTCTATCCAGAGGCTTCCCCCGCCACTCGACCCAACTCACCACCAGATGGTGATCAGTTGACAACTCCGCCCCTCTCTTTACCCGAGTGTCCAAAACATACGGCCTCAGGTCCGATGATACGATAACGAAATCGATCATGGACCTTCTGCCTAGGGTGCTCTGGTACCACGTACACTTATGAGCATCCTTATGTTCGAACATGGTGTTTGTTATGGCCAATCCATAACACTAAAGCCAAAACCCATTGAGGCGACAAAGCGCGAGACACAGGTCTGAGTCTCTGTGCTCCCGTAGAAAACGTTTTGTCAGAGGGTGACTAAACACCGTGCTGACACCAATCTACGTGGCAAGATGAAACGGCAGCAGCATATGTTTCGACCGTGCTATAAGCCAACTGGATTGCTTCTGAGAAGGGGGCGGAAGTGTCCCCCCTAAGATAACCCAGGTGTCACCGCTCACCTGCCAAAGGTTCCACCTTGGCGCTAACTTACTCTTACGGCCCGTCCACACAGCGGCGTGCGTTTAAGCTTGGCGGTGGGCCTGTCTGAAGCTTGGGGAGTTCTCGCGAGCAACGCGACCAACAACCAATCACGTGAATCTCCCGCCCCCCAAACAGGTGAAAACTTACCAGTTTCACCCACTGTCTCTGCCACCTCCCTCCATGCCTGGCTCCTCCGGTTTGTATCCCGGTAGGTGAACAGGGACTGATGGTACAGCACCGGGTGATTCCCTACCGCTACCATTAATTTCTCCTCCATTTTTTGGAATATGAGAAAATGACCTGTCTCTCCCAGCATACACGCGGTTTGATTGGCTAGCGCTTGTACTGGCAGATTTGCATAAACGGGATTTGATTGGCTGACGCTTCCACCGAAGCTTCAGAAGCTTCAAAAGTTGAACATTTCTCAACCTAACATCCTCTAGGGGAGGTTTTTATTTTTTATTTTGAAGTTAAATGCATCAATCTGGTGCACTTTGAGGCCCATCTATCAACACCCATATGAAACAGAATTGTAAACAGATTATTATTTTCTGAATGCTTATTTTACAAATCACTCCTTTTTTAACTGTATTTTTGTTTTACTATCCTAAAGTATGAATTGGAACACACTTCATTTTAAAGTATTCTCTTTTTTTTAGAACTAGATTAAGATGGACTTTTATTAATCCCTCGTGGGGAAATTGTTTCTCTGCATTTGACCCATCCTTGTGTTAGGAGCAGTGTGCTGCCATTTTGAACGGCGCCCGGGGAGCAGTGTATATACTATATATAGTACTATATTATAGTGCACTATAAAGATCATAGACATTACATTGCATTTAGCTGACGCTTTTATCCAAAGTGACTTACAATAACTGCATTGACCAAGAAGATACATCGGTCGTGCTAACAGCAGTGTATGTTCCGCAGTGTATGTTGACGCGGACAACAACACAGCGCTGGACAAGCTGTTTGGTGTTATTCGGCCAATCAGAGCACACCTCACTGCTGCTGACAGAAACTGAGACGGGACAGACCCGTGACTATACAGCGCTGGACTGAGTCAGAGTCAGCTCTGCAGGACTGCTTTGAATCTACGGAGTGGTGTGTGTTTGAGGACAACAACACGGTCATCTGCTACATTGGGAAATGCATCGATGACTTGGTGCCGAAGGTTACTGTACGAACATTCCCGGATCAAAAGCCCTGATAAACAGCGAGGTGCACTAACCCCAGCCACAAACTGTTCAGTCTGCTGCCGTCGGACAGGCGGTCCCGCAGCATCAGGACTAAGACCACCAGACTCAGGGACAGCTTCATCCCACAGGCCAGAAGACTGTGAAACATCTGAACTGCTGAAACAACAGCCATAACATTAAACTGTTTGCAACTTTAAAAAAAGATTCATCTTATATACCATATTCCAATTACTGTATATTACTTATATAGAATATTCTTGCACGATTTCTATTTCTATTCTACTTTATTATATTTACCTGCACTATTTATCTGTTTTATTGTGTTGCTCTGTTGGAGGAGCCTGTGTCGTTGTGTCCCTGAACACACCTCACCCTGTGGGGACTGTCCTCAGTGTGTCGTTGTGTCCCTGAACACACCTCACCCAGTGGGGACTGTCCTCAGCGTGTCGTTGTGTCCCTGAACACACCTCACCCTGTGGGGACTGTCCTCAGCGTGTCGTTGTGTCCCTGAACACACCTCACCCTGTGGGGACTGTCCTCAGCGTGTCGTTGTGTCCCTGAACACACCTCACCCTGTGGGGACTGTCCTCAGCGTGTCGTTGTGTCCCTGAACACACCTCACCCTGTGGGGACTGTCCTCAGCGTGTCGTTGTGTCCCTGAACACACCTCACCCTGTGGGGACTGTCCTCAGCATGTCGTTGTGTCCCTGGATACACCTCACCCTGTGGGGACTGTCCTCAGCATGTCGTTGTGTCCCTGAACACACCTCACCCTGTGGGGACTGTCCTCAGCATGTCGTTGTGTCCCTGAACAGACCTCACTCTGTGGGGACAGTCTTCAGCATATCGTTGTGTCCCTGAACACACCTCAGCCTGTGGGGACTGTCCTCAGCATGTCGTTGTGTCCCTGAACACACCTCACTCTGTGGGGATTGTCCTCAGCATGTCGTTGTGTCCCTGAACACACCTCACCCTGGCTGTCCTCAGCATGTCGTTGTGTCCCTGAACACACCTCACCCCGGCTGTCCTCAGCATGTTGTTGTGTCCCTGAACACACCTCACCCTGTGGGGACTGTCATCAGCATGTCATTGTGTCCCTGAACACACCTCACCCTGTGGGGACTGTCCTCAGCATGTCGTTGTGTCCCTGAACACACCTCACCCCAGCTGTCCTCAGCATGTCGTTGTGTCCCTAAACACACCTCACCCTGTGGGGACTGTCCTCAGCATTTCGTTGTGTCCCTGAACACACCTCAGCCTGTGGGGACTGCCCTCAGCATGTCGTTGTGTCCCTGAACACACCTCACCCCGGCTGTCCTCAGCATGTCGTTGTGTCCCTGAACATACCTCACCCTGTGTGGACTGTCCTCAGCATGTCGTTGTGTCCCTGAACACACCTCACCCTGTGGGGACTGTCCTCAGCATGACGTTGTGTCCCTGAACACACCTCACCCTGTGTGGACTGTCCTCAGCATGTCGTTGTGTCCCTGAACACACCTTACCCTGTGGGGACTGTCCTCAGCATGTCGTTTTGTCCCTGACACACCACACCCTGTGGGGACTGTTCTCAGCATGTCGTTGTGTCCCTGAACACACCTCACCCTGTGGGGACTGTCCTCAGCATGTCGTTGTGTCCCTGAACACACCTCACCCTGTGGGGACTGTCCTCAGCGTGTCGTTGTGTCCCTGAACACACCTCACCCTGTGGGGACTGTCCTCAGTGTGTCGTTGTGTCCCTGAACACACCTCACCCTGTGGGGACTGTCCTCAGTGTGTCGTTGTGTCCCTGAACACACATCACCCTGTGGGGACTGTCCTCAGCGTGTCGTTGTGTCCCTGAACACACCTCACCCCGGCTGTCCACAGCATGTCATTGTGTCCCTGAACACACCTCACCCCGACTGTCCTCAGCATGTCGTTGTGTCCCTGAACACACCTCACCCCGGCTGTCCTCAGCATGTCGTTGTGTCCCTGAACACACCTCACCCCGACTGTCCTCAGCATGTCGTTGTGTCCCTGAACACAACTCACCCCGACTGTCCTCAGCATGTTGTTGTGTCCCTGAACACACCTCACCCTGTGGGGACTGTCCTCAGCGTGTGTCGTTGTGAACTTGAACACACCTCACCCTGTGGGGACTGTCCTCAGCGTGCCGTTGTGTCCCTGAACACATCTCACACTGTGGGGACTGTCCTCAGCGTGTCGTTGTGTCCCTGGGACACACCTCACTCTGTGGGGACTATCCTCAGCATGTCGTCGTGTCCCTGAACACACCTCACCCTGTGGGGACTGTCCTCAGCATGTCGTTGTGTACCTGAACACACCTCACCCTGTGGGGACTGTCCTCAGCATGTCGTTGTGTCCCTGAACACACCTCACCCTGTGGGGACTGTCCTCAGCATGTCGTTGTGTCCCTGAACACACCTCACCCTGTGGGGACTGTCCTCAGCGTGTCGTTGTGTCCCTGAACACACCTCACCCTGTGGAGACTGTCCTCCGCTTGTCGTTGTGTCCCTGAACACAACTCACCCTGTGGGGACTGTCCTCAGCATGTCGTTGTGTCCCTGAACACACCTCACCCTGTGGGGACTGTCCTCAGCGTGTGTCGTTGTGTCCCTGAACACACCTCACTCTGTGGGGACTGTCCTCAGCGTGCCGTTGTGTCCCTGAACACACCTCACCCTGTGGGGACTGTCCTCAGCGTGTCGTTGTGTCCCTGGGACACACCTCACCCTGTGGGGACTGTCCTCAGCATGTTGTTGTGTCCCTGAACACACCTCACCTTGTGGGGACTGTCCTCAGCGTGTCGTTGTGTCCCTGAACACACCTCACCCCGGCTGTCCTCAGCGTGTCGTTGTGTCCCTGAACACACCTCACCCTGTGAGGACTGTGCTCAGCATGTCGTTGTGTCCCTGAACACACCTCACCCTGTGGGGACTGTCCTCAGCATGTCGTTGTGTCCCTGAACACACCTCAGCCTGTGGGGACTGTCCTCAGCATGTCATCGTGTCCCTGAACACACCTCACTCTGTGGGGATTGTCCTCAGCATGTCGTTGTGTCCCTGAACACACCTCACCCTGGCTGTCCTCAGCATGTCGTTGTGTCCCTGAACACACCTCACCCCGGCTGTCCTCAGCATGTTGTTGTGTCCCTGAATACACCTCACCCTGTGGGGACTGTCATCAGCATGTCGTTGTGTCCCTGAACACACCTCACCCTGTGGGGACTGTCCTCAGCATGTCGTTGTGTCCCTGAACACACCTCACCCTGTGGGGACTGTCCTCAGCATGTCGTCGTGTCCCTGAACACACCTCACCCTGTGGGGACTGTCCTCAGCATGTCGTTGTGTCCCTGAACACACCTCACCCCAGCTGTCCTCAGCATGTCGTTGTGTCCCTAAACACACCTCACCCTGTGGGGACTGTCCTCGGCATGTCGTTGTGTCCCTGAACACACCTCACCCTGTGTGGACTGTCCTCAGCATTTCGTTGTGTCCCTGAACACACCTCACCCTGTGGGGACTGCCCTCAGCATGTCGTTGTGTCCCTGAACACACCTCACCCCGGCTGTCCTCAGCATGTCGTTGTGTCCCTGAACACACCTCACCCTGTGTGGACTGTCCTCAGTGTGTCGTTGTGTCCCTGAACACACATCACCCTGTGGGGACTGTCCTCAGCGTGTCGTTGTGTCCCTGAACACACCTCACCCTGTGTGGACTGTCCTCAGCATGTCGTTGTGTCCCTGAACACACCTCACCCTGTGGGGACTGTCCTCAGTGTGTCGTTGTGTCCCTGAACACACATCACCCTGTGGGGACTGTCCTCAGCGTGTCGTTGTGTCCCTGAACACACCTCACCCCGGCTGTCCACAGCATGTCATTGTGTCCCTGAACACACCTCACCCCGACTGTCCTCAGCATGTCGTTGTTTCCCTGAACACACCTCACCCCGGCTGTCCTCAGCATGTCGTTGTGTCCCTGAACACACTTCACCCCGACTGTCCTCAGCATGTCGTTGTGTCCCTGAACACACCTCACCCCGACTGTCCTCAGCATGTCGTTGTGTCCCTGAACACACCTCACCCTGTGGGGACTGTCCTCAGCGTGTGTCGTTGTGAACTTGAACACACCTCACCCTGTGGGGACTGTCCTCAGCGTGCCGTTGTGTCCCTGAACACACCTCACACTGTGGGGACTGTCCTCAGCGTGTCGTTGTGTCCCTGGGACACACCTCACTCTGTGGGGACTATCCTCAGCATGTCGTTGTGTCCCTGAACACACCTCACCCTGTGGGGACTGTCCTCAGCATGTCGTTGTGTACCTGAACACACCTCACCCTGTGGGGACTGTCCTCAGCATGTCGTTGTGTCCCTGAACACACCTCACCCTGTGGGGACTGTCCTCAGCATGTCGTTGTGTCCCTGAACACACCTCACCCTGTTGGGACTGTCCTCAGCGTGTCGTTGTGTCCCTGAACACACCTCACCCTGTGGGGACTGTCCTCAGCGTGTCGTTGTGTCCCTGAACACACCTCACCCTGTGGAGACTTTCCTCCGCTTGTCGTTGTGTCCCTGAACACAACTCACCCTGTGGGGACTGTCCTCAGCATGTTGTTGTGTCCCTGAACACACCTCACCCTGTGGGGACTGTCCTCAGCGTGTGTCGTTGTGTCCCTGAACACACCTCACCCTGTGGGGACTGTCCTCAGCGTGCCGTTGTGTCCCTGAACACACCTCACCCTGTGGGGACTGTCCTCAGCGTGTCGTTGTGTCCCTGGGACACACCTCACCCTGTGGGGACTGTCCTCAGCATGTTGTTGTGTCCCTGAACACACCTCACCTTGTGGGGACTGTCCTCAGCGTGTCGTTGTGTCCCTGAACACACCTCACCCCGGCTGTCCTCAGCGTGTCGTTGTGTCCCTGAACACACCTCACCCTGTGAGGACTGTGCTCAGCATGTCGTTGTGTCCCTGAACACACCTCACCCTGTGGGGACTGTCCTCAGCATGTCGTTGTGTCCCTGAACACACCTCAGCCTGTGGGGACTGTCCTCAGCATGTCATCGTGTCCCTGAACACACCTCAGCCTGTGGGGATTGTCCTCAGCATGTCGTCGTGTCCCTGAACACACCTCACCCTGTGGGGACTGTCCTCAGCATGTCGTTGTGTCCCTGAACACACCTAACCCCGGCTGTCCTCAGCATGTCGTTGTGTCCCTGAACACACATCACCCTGTATGGACTGTCCTCAGCATGTCGTTGTGTCCCTGAACACACCTCACCCTGTGTGGACTGTCCTCAGCATGTCGTTGAGTCCCTGAACACACCTCACCCCGGCTGTCCTCAACGTGTAATTGTGTCCCTGAACACATCTCACCCTTTGGGGACTGTCCTCAGCATGTCGTTGTGTCCCTGAACAAACCTCACCCCGTGGGGACTGTCCTCAGCTTGTCGTTGTGTCCCTGAACACACCTCACCCTGTGGGGACTGTCCTCAGCATGTCGTTGTGTCCCTGAACACCCCTCACCCTGTGGGGACTGTCCTCAGCGTGTCGTTGTGTCCCTGAACACACCTCACCCTGTGGGGACTCTAACCCTAACCAGCTCACCGAGGTCTACCGACCAAAGGGTTGCTGAATAACACGTTTTATTTAGACATGGGATAACTACAATAGGGCTGCAACAAACGACTCATTTGATAATGGATGAATCTATCGATTCATGAAACGACTCATTTGATAATGGATGAATCTATCGATTCATGAAACGACTCATTTGATAATGGATGAATCTATCGATTCATGAAACGACTCATTTAATAATGGATGAATCTATCGATTCATGAAACGACTAATCGACTATTCGGACTATTACTGTACGCCTTGCACAATTTCTCAAGCGCTCTGATTTAGCCATCAGCTTTTAGATTTAGCTGGAGGTTGTTTTAGGCATGTGGAAACTAGCAATGAAGACAATAAAGATGAATACTTGATTCAAAAATACATATATTATAAAATTAACAAATTGTTTACAAAACTAACTTTGCTTTTGATGTGAAATAAATAATATTTCACATCAAAAGAAACAACAATGTTTTAAAAAATGGTATTAAATAATGTGATGACAGAACTGTGAACAGAACAGCTGAAACTTTAACAAACTAAATAACTCAGTTTCCTCTAATCATTAACCCATGTTTGTATCACGGAGTTAACTCCGTGTGCTGCTGCTAGCATACAGAACACCTGACGTGGAAACGTTCCTCGTGGATGGGGGGGGGGGGGGGGGCTACAGAGCTGCTAGCATACAGAACACCTGACGTGGAAACGTCCCTCGTGGATGGGGGGGGGGGCTACAGAGCTGCTAGAAAGACAGTGGAACCCGGTGCATTCCTCCGTCTGGATGTGGAGCACTTTTGATAAATGTTTAGACAAACTGCTCGTGTTTCCGCCCTGACATGCTGAACTCTCTTGGCAACGAGCATCGTCCACCTCAAGACGGGTAACATGTAACCACACCTTGGAGCGCTTCTCTCCGCCATCCCTGCCGTGTGTTGCTGCATGGAGCAGCTGCGTGTGTGTGTTGCTGCATTGAGCAGCTGCGTGTGTGTGTTGCTGCATGGAGCAGCTGCGTGTGTGTGTGTTGCTGCATGGAGCAGCTGTGTGTGTGTGTTGCTGCATGGAGCAGCTGCGTGTATGTGTTGCTGCATGGAGCAGCTGCGTGTGTGTGTTGCTGCATGGAGCAGCTGCGTGTGTGTGTGTTGCTGCATGGAGCAGCTGTGTGTGTGTTGCTGCATGGAGCAGCTGTGTGTGTGTGTTGCTGCATGGAGCAGCTGTGTGTGTGTGTTGCTGCATGAAGCAGCTGCGTGTGTGTGTTGTTGCATGGAGCAGCTGTGTGTGTGTTGCTGCATGGAGCAGCTGCGTGTGTGTGTTGCTGCATGGAGCAGCTGTGTGTGTGTGTGTGTTGCTGCATGAAGCAGCTGCGTGTGTTGCTGCATGGAGCAGCTGTGTGTGTGTGTTGCTGCATGGAGCAGCTGTGTGTGTGTGTTGCTGCATGAAGCAGCTGCGTATGTTGCTGCATGGAGCAGCTGCGTGTGTGTGTTGCTGCATGGAGCAGCTGTGTGTGTGTGTTGCTGCATTGAGCAGCTGTGTGTGTGTGTTGCTGCATGGAGCAGCTGCGTGTGTGTGTTGCTGCATGGAGCAGCTGCGTGTGTGTGTTGCTGCATGGAGCAGCTGTGTGTGTGTGTTGCTGCATGGAGCAGCTGTGTGTGTGTGTTGCTGCATGGAGCAGATGTGTGTGTGTGTTGCTGCATGGAGCAGCTGCGTGTGTGTTGCTGCATTGAGCAGCTGTGTGTGTGTGTTGCTGCATGGAGCAGCTGTGTGTGTGTGTGTTGCTGCATGGAGCAGCTGTGTGTGTGTGTTGCTGCATGGAGCAGCTGCGTGTGTGTGAACTGCCCCGCCCCCTCTCACACAGACAAGGAGAGAGAGATCTCGTCTGGATCGGAAAAGATCAAAAATACACCGACCATAGACGCATTTGTTTGTCTTTTTGCATGTTAGAAACGAGTTGGCGACACTAAGACTGTGAGATAATTTTTGTGTAGCAATAATACATGACCTTTCTCTTTCTCAACTCGCTACTCGGAGGGAAGTCGCTGCTATGCCTTGTGAACACTCCGATAATGCCTCTCCACGTTACCTTTCTTTGGCAGAGCGACGCTTGCATTTACAAATAAGGCAAATAACCTTTGAATGTGACATCAAACAAATATTCTTCCTCCCATTCTGGGTGGAAGAGGTTTGTCTTTAGCTTCTTGCTCGGTCCCGCACTCATTTTGTTGTTTGTCTCTTGTTTGTCTCTTTAACTTAATTTGAATGTTCCAGGCACTTGACTGATTTTGTATCGCTTTGCATTCTGGGTTAACAGACTGGAAAGTGATAGGTCGCTTTTTCTGTCAATCAAGTAAACTCCTGAATGAAGTGGCAGGGAGGCCAAGGGAGGAGGGATCAAAACCTGTCTATTTGAACGGAGCTGGATTTGTTTGATATGAATGACTCGCGATCTACCAGCATTGCCCCCCGGTCGACGTACTGGGCACCTCTGGACTAAGGCCTCCATGTCATGTCTCTGTTTTATGAAAGGGAGTTGAAATACTTCAGGGAGAGACGGACGAGTGAGTTTCAAACCTGGAGGGAAAAACACTTTTTTTAGGGAAAAAGCGGTTTTCTATTTCAAGAAAAAGTGTTAATATTTAAAAGGAGAAAATGTGAGCTGAACGTCCTTTAAGGAATTATGTTGATAAGTTTCTCACGTATTATAAAGCTACTGCTAACAGGAGACATCTGGAGAACACACCCCCCCACAGAAACACACGCTCAGTTCTCAGGTGTTTCATCACTTTTCCTGCAGTCTCTGCCACGTATATTTAAATATATATGTACACAAAGTCAGACATCAGGATGTTTAATATCTCCTTCAGCGTTAATCTGAAACAGCTGCTAATAAACGTTATTCCGTCTGATCCTGAAGGGACAAATATAAACTTCATGAATCAGTCAAAGAGTATTTCCTTTAACTCGGATCAGATTCATTGAATTTCAAAGTGTTAAACGTTTTCCACTTTATTTCTGATGATGTATTTAAACATACATATATATATATATGTGCTTCTAAGATAAGATGGAGCTTTGTTGTAGGGAAGGTGTGACAGCAGCAGTGAGAGAAACACAGATGGTCCTCATGAGAAGAAACAGAGATAAAAACAACACAACTTCAATAAATAAAACAAACATAGTATGAATGTACATGTATATACATATATGTGAGTAAGGCTAAATATATATGCATTTAAATGTGCAGATATATCACTACAGTTTTTTTTTAGAGTAGCGTTTATATTTTTACATTCTCCCTACGGAGGCGTGTGAGACGTCAGCAGCCAATCACAGGGTAGGAGGCGGGGTCTGTGACAAATGAGACGTCAGCAGCCAATCACAGGGTAGGAGGTGGGGCGTCTGACCCTGGATCGACCTCTTTGTCTTTCCACAAACCTCACAAACAGCTGCACCAAACACAGTAGACCAAATATGATGAACACATAATACAAATAACTCCTATATCGTTATTGGTATTAATATTATTGCAATTATATTTGTCTTTGTTGTATATCTCTTTTACTGTATTTAATATTTATTACAACTTTAATAACTTAAATATGCCTCCTGTCTTATCTTGTTAGAGGGGCGTGTGAGCTGTGAGACGTCAGCAGCCAATCACAGGGCATGTGAACGGTCCAGCTGGCGGCAGCAGCAACAGTGAGCGCTCTGATTGGCTGTGGCACCGGCAGGCTTCAGGATAAAAGTGCAGGCGTCCCTGAACACATCATCTTCCTCACCATGGCCTTCCTCTGGATCGTGTCCTGCCTCGCCTTCGTCAGCGCCGCCTACGGTACTGATGTTTATTATCCTGTTCCTCCTTCAACTAGTATACAGATGTTCTCAATCGTGCAACTAGTATCCAGATGTTCTCAATCCTTCAGCTAGTATCCAGATGTTCTCAATCCTTCAGCTAGTATCCAGATGTTCTCAATCCTTCAGCTAGTATCCAGATGTTCTCAATCCTGCAGCTAGTATCCAGATGTTCTCAATCCTGCAGCTAGTATCCAGATGTTATCAATCCTTCAGCTAGTATCCAGATGTTCTCAATCCTTCAGCTAGTATCCAGATGTTCTCAATCCTGCAGCTAGTATCCAGATGTTATCAATCCTTCAGCTAGTATCCAGATGTTCTCAATCCTTCAGTTAGTATCCAGATGTTCTCAATCCTTCAGCTAGTATCCAGATGTTCTCAATCCTTCAGCTAGTATCCAGATGTTCTCAATCCTTCAGCTAGTATCCAGATGTTCTCAATCCTGCAGCTAGTATCCAGATGTTATCAATCCTTCAGCTAGTATCCAGATGTTCTCAATCCTTCAGCTAGTATCCAGATGTTATCAATCCTTCAGCTAGTATCCAGATGTTCTCAATCCTTCAGTTAGTATCCAGATGTTCTCAATCCTTCAGTTAGTATCCAGAT
>JAPTMU010000033.1:123324-145824 GCA_028583405.1 Pogonophryne albipinna | reverse complement strand
TATAATAGAATACCTTTTTAGGGTACCCCCGACTGACGGGGAGAAATTCTCAACTTGACCCCTGGCCCCCACCCCCAAAACTCTAACCATCACCCACCGTGGTCTGTGTTTTGGTTTAATAAATGTGTGTAGATATTAAAATATATATGATGTGATTCAGGTACCTCAGGCTGGGGGGAGCAGCTCTGACCCCCCCCCCCCCTGAACGTTAGTGGTAACTGTGTGAACATCAGACTCAGTGTTTGCTGTTTCTATCTGGCTTTTTATGGATTACATTACATTATATATCATTTAGCTGACGATTTTATCCAAGGTGACTTGCAATAAGTGCAAAAACCATAAAGAATCAAACTCCGAACAACAAGGAAAGTGCAGATATATTCACTTGAAGTGTTTTTGTTTTTTTCAGCAATAACTTAATTGCCAAGGTACAGACGAAATAGATGAGTTTGCGTCCGAAGATATGCAGTTTCTGCTGTCCTGAGGCTCGTCACAATTGAATATTTCACCTCCTCCTTTCCCTCACTCGCGTCCCTTCCTTGCGTCTTAGCTCCGCCTCCGTAAGAGCGAGAGACACGAGGAGGAGACACGAGGACAGAGGAGTCCTCAGGTATTAATTGGGATGTCCTCGTTCACTCAAACGTCACTTTTAAACAACGTCTGTTAATGATGCCATGTGCACAGCTGTATCCCCTCTCAACGGGCTCAACTGAAGAACCTTTAGAACCGGCCCATTTGTTGTTAAATATTTATTTAAATGAATGAATATTTCTCTTGTTAGTCAAGGAATTCAGTGATGGTTGGTCCTGCTTCTAAAAAAAAAGTGGTGTTGTGGCTCAACTTGCCCCGGGTTAGGGGTAAGTTGATCCACGGTTCAAACCTGGGCATACCTACAACAAATCTTAAAGGTAACTATAAACTATAAATTACAAACCAAATACAAGTTTAGTTTTTCAAATATTTTTAATATAAATTTCGATTGAATTGATTGATTTTTTTTTAACATGTTAAAAGGAAAAGTAATCACACAAATGGTGATACCATTTCATACATCTTACCAATCAAACACAGGGTACATTCAACTTGAAATGTAGCCTACAGTGAGCTCTTATTATCAACTTGGCCTACTTTCATTCATTTCTCCATTGAAAAAGTGGCTCAACTTACCCCACGGCCCGTGGTTCACTTCACCCCACGGCCCGTGGTTCACTTCACCCCGCGGCCCGTGGTTCACTTCACCCCGCGGCCCGTGGTTCACTTCACCCCGCGGCCCGTGGTTCACTTCACCCCGCGGCCCGTGGTTCACTTCACCCCACGGCCACCATTTTAGAACAAATAGCCTCGCATTAGAATTCAGAGTCATCTTTAGCTTAATGACTCACATGGTGTAATACGCTGCCAACACATCAACTTATACAATATATGTGTTTAAACCTGGATACTTTTTTTTGACATGACAGCTGATATTGCTGACATCTAGAAAATGTACTTTGACAAGCAAAAAACGTTTTTTTGTAAAAATGTTTACTTACCAGACCACAATGAGCATCTCTCTTTCACAGGCAAGGAGCAATGGGTGGAGCTTGCATCATTTCTGGTCACTTGATTACAACTATAAGGCGTTGCCTGGTTACAGGGGGTGGTTCAACTTACCCACTGGCTCAACTTACCCCCTTCTCCCCTACATTACATTACTTAGCCTTGTCATTTTTATTACCCTTAACATGAAGTAAACCAAAATGTTAAACAGTAAGAGTAGTCATGATGGTAAGTATTTCGTGAAACATTTGAAGAGGAGCCTACTGCCCCCTCCACCGGGTGCTAAGGGGGCGGGAGCCGATGCTAATGTAGGCTAACGCTACATTAGCAGCGGCGATCTTTTCTACTTCATGCTATCTGCACAAATGGTTAACATTGAACATTAAAAGACCAGGCAGTTCAGGGAGAGTCGAAGGCAGGCAGGCAGCTTTGCATGGCATTCTTCTGGACGTGTTTCATTGTGATGATAGTGAGGGTGAGTCTATCTGTGTGCTGGCAAGACAGTAGTTGAGTGATTACTGAGAGAAAATTATTCAAAGAGATAATTATTCAAAGTGTTGTTACTTTAAAGTGTTGTTACTGACCTTTTTCTCTTTTATTTCCTTTACCTCACCTGTAACTGCTGAGACCCTGAGGAACATGCACACTGACCTGCTCTGGCAACCTGATTTCCACTGTACGTATTTGGTTATGGTAAATTATTGATATACATCAAAGGCACAATGCACCCCCCAGAGCTGCACCCCCCAGAGCTGCACCTCACAGAGCTGCACCCCCCAGAGCTGCACCCCACAGAGCTGCACCCCACAGAGCGGCACCCCACATAGACACACAAGTATTGAGTGTGATATGTTGCATAGGTCATGTGAAATCATCTTTACACACTTGAAAACTGCAGGAGCGGCAACTTGTTTTGAAAATTGAATTTTTAATATCCGATAATAAAGTTGATCTGTTTTCTTTATTATGCTCTCTTCCCACCTAAATGTAAGATGTTTTTAACAAGCCAAACCACTTGGAAGAAATCATGTGTAACTTCAGTTATGTTGAAAAGAAAGAGCAGTTCTGCCTCTCCCACTGGTGTAAAGTTTCTGGGTCAACTTTGTAATACTAGGTCTCACTCACAGCCTCTTGTTATTAGCCAGCTAATAAATACAACCACATACACAAAGAAAAGCTGCAATTTCAACATGTCCAAGCATCCTGTATCATAGCCATGCTAATAACGTTTATAATAAACCAAAACGTTTGTAAATCAGTCAAGATTTCAGCGAGTTAAGAGTATTTTTGTGCAGATCACTCACCTCACAACAGCTACCATAGCGCGTACCAGAGTAGCTGTTAACTGTAGCAAGATGGTGGCCGGTGAGCTACGCTGGAAAATCTCCCATGAGCCATCTAGTGTTTATATATATCTATGGCTGATTCCACCAATCAGGAGCCAGGATAGCAGACAGGTGTGTTTGTGAGGGGTAGCTGGGTCCCACTAGCAGTGAGGGAGTAGCAGCTGTTTGGCTGACCCTGAGCGTAGTGCACGTGCTGGAGCTAGGGTGACCAGGTGCCAACAAACCACATGTGGGAGAGAAATACGTTTGTGCGGGACAATGCGGGACATGTTACTGCGTTGCTAAGAACTTACATTTCAATATAATGTCTATCCCTTAAACATTCAAATTTCTATTGAAACTATTAGCTTATAAATAGTATTTACCACGCTTTACTATGGTTTAATTGTTTGCACAAACCATGCAAGTGAAGTAATTCAATATGTGTGTTTTGAATGGAATTCTTTTCAACATTTATGTAATAAGGTAAAAAAAAGATCTAGTGTTTTTTGGCGATATCCGAGTCTGGAAAAATGACCAGAGCCAGCTGGCAGTCTGCTGACCTGGGGCCGAGTGTTGCTCAGGGTGCTAAACGTTTATTAAATCAGCTGCTGTAACCTCGTCTCTTTGGTAATGCCCTTTTGGATTCAGGAGGAATATCTCCATAGATCCATATTTTCTTTATGAGCCTGGCATATAAGCGTCTTTTACAAACATATTCAGCTCCGTGTGCAATTGAAAAATAATTCTGGCAAATCTCACAAAAACAGTCTGGGAATCTCTCTCCGGCGGCTCACCCATAGGTTAATACATTTCTCTGCTGATTGACCTCTGACACAGATAATGGTGATTATATTCCTCTTGTTTTCTCAACACCTTTGGATAAAAGCCAGGTTTTAGAGGCGCCTGTCAATCAAATGCAGGTCATCGGCAAAATGTGTGGGACAAATGATAATAATGCTGGGCAGTCCCGCACAGAGCAGGTCACCTGGTCACCCTGGCTGCAGCATGTGGTTTAACCAAGGCCTGGGTGAAGGAAGGAGCTGTTCCCTTCACAGCTCGGTGTTTCAAGGTCAGTTAAAGTTGCTTTGAGTGTTTCTAATGAGACCAGCTCTCTGAGTTTCAGCTCAGTTTGAAGCAGGTTCCAAGCTTGAGGGGCGGCGTAACTGAACGCCCTTTTCCCAAGTTCAGTACGGACCTTTGGTTCAGTTCAAAGAAAAAAGTTCTCGGAGCGAAGCCGATAGGATCCAGTGCATTTTCTATTTATGTACATCCTTAGATAACGGGGAAGAGCACCAAGAATAGCCTTATATATAAGGATGTGCCAATGTTTCAGTCTACGCGTGGTCAGGGAAGACCATCCAACACGAGCGTATAGATTGCAGTGGTGCGTCAAGGATCTGAGGTTTGTGATGAATCTCAGTGCGCCGTGGTAGACGGTGTCCAGCGAGTGAAGGCACTGAGAAGATGCATTCATATAAACCACATCTCCATAATCCAGCACAGACAGAAAGGTTGCAGACACTAGTCTCTTTTTGGCCTCATAGGAAAAACAAGACTGGTTTCTAAAGAAAAAACCAAATTTTATTCTTAATTTTTTCAAGAGTTCCACAATGTGTGGTTTAAAAGAGAGCGAATTGTCAATTATAATTCCAAGATACTTATACTGCAACACAGATTCAACCTCCGTCCCCTACAAGGTGGTGATAGGAGGAAGGTTCAAGACCTTGGCTTTTGCTTTCGAGAACATCATTAGCTTTGTCTTGGCAGCATTTAAAACAAGTTTCAAATCACACATGTTGGATTGTACAATGTTAAAAGCATTCTGGAGCTGACAAAGAGCCAGCTTCGGGGTGGACGCAGAACAATAAATAACTGTATCATCGGCATAAAAATGCTAATTTGCATTCAAAACATTGTTATTAAGACTGTTAATGTAAATAATAAATAATAATGGTCCTAAAACAGAGCCCTGTGGCACACCCTTGGATACCAGAAGGGATGTTGAAGTTAAGCCTTCTGCCCGCACACACTGTGATCTGCATGAAAGATAGTTCTCGAACCAACAGACAGCCTTACCTGAAAGACCAATACTAACGAGTCTTGGTGACAGTATGGCATGATCCACTGTCAATAAAAAGTGCTGCGCAATGCTCTCTATTGTCTAAGAAGTAAATAAGATCATTTACTACTTTCAAGGCAGCTGTTGTAGTGCTGTGTTTTTTCCTAAAACCAGATTGAAACTCAGATAAAATATTATTTATTGATAAAAACTCCTTCAGTTGGAAATTGACCAGTGATTCCAGTACTTTATTTAAAACACATAATGTGGAGATGGGTCTGTAGTTGTTTAGGTGAGTGGGGTCACCCCCTTTTAACAGTGAGAGAACAAAAGCAGATTTCCAAATAAGGGGAATTTCGTTTGTCTCCAAGGACAGATTAAAAAGATAAGCCAAGGGCAAAGCTATAAAATCAGCTGCTAACTTTAAAAAGTACGGCTCCAGGTTGTCAGGACCTGCTGATTTTCTTGGTTCCAAACTTTTCAGGGCTTTATGCACCTCTGAGACTGTTACTGGAATAAAATTAAACGGATCACTCTCCCAGATACCACCGTCAGAGCGATCAGTGGCTCCTTGAGCTATGTTCTGCGAGGTAAACAGAGAACCAGAAGCAATAAAATGTTCATTAAAACAACCAAGCATTTCTGCCTTATCAGAGATTTGAACAGAGTCCTCCTTCACAATGCAATGTGGGAGCTCTATAACATTTTTGTTTCCAGCTGATGATTTAATAGCTTTCCAGAATTTAAGGGGATTATTTAGGTTGTCTGAAGTTTCAGTTAGGAGATGATCCGCTTTGGCATTTCTGATTTTAACGGTAAATGCATTTCGCAGCTGCCTAAAGAGCAGCCAATGTGACTCAAGACCTGTACTCCTGGCTTTTGACCATGCCACATTGCGCTCGTGTAGTAAATCAGAAAGATCTGATGTGAACCATGCATTTTCTCTGCCTTTTACTCTGTAGTTTCTTAAGGGGGCATGCCTATCAACTATTTTAATAAAACCATCATAAAATAATGTCCAGGCAGTTTCAACATCTGCAATGAGATTGATTTTGTCCCAATCAAATAGAAACAGGACGTGGAAAAAACCCTGCTCGACAAAATGTTTCATATCACGCTTTATGATGACACAGAGTTTTGTCTTAGGGACTTTTGTATTCCGTACCGTGGCAATGACACAGTGGTCACTGATGTCATTTGCAAATATAGAAGCAGGGGTGTATTTATGAGAAGCATTTGTAAGGATTAGATCAATTAAGGAGGATTTTTCAGGAGATTTCAGATTGGGTCTAGTGGGACTGCCAACAATCTGAAAGAGATTTAAGGAATTGCAGTATGTTTTAACATCATCAGATGCTGGTAGCAGCTAGTTCCAGTTAAGGTCACCCACATTGACAATTTCAGTATAGTTAAGACTGGACAAAAGCTGCATTAAAGATGGTGAAGCGTCGCTGACAGCTGAAGGTGGTCTGTAGCAACCAACAACAGTAATATGGAGCGCTTTTGATACTTCCAAGTCAAGAGCCAAAAGTTCAAATAGTTTTGTCAGTGATTTAGAGAGAATAATTGTTACATGAAATTTCGATTTAACATAGACTGCAACACCTCCACCCTTTTTAGGTCGATCAGTCCTATACACATTATAGTCGTCAATGCAAATATCCTTGCTTGAATTTCATTTGGTTAGCCAAGTTTCAGATATCACTATTATATCAGCATCGGTTGAATGTGCCCAAATACGAATCATATCCATTTTACCAATCAAACTGCGCACATTCAAATGGATGAGACCAAGACCAGACCTTGATTTAAAATCTGCAGGGGTGTTAAAATTAACACAAGAATCTGGTCCAGGGTTAGGTTGCACATTTCCTGAAATCAACAATAAGAGTACAATTAGACACCTATAGACAGGCCTAGGTGGACTTTTTGACACAAAATCACGAACATGGTTTGAAGAAATAATAAAGTTCTCTTGTAGAGCCATAAGGCTAATCAGACGGGCCAAGTCCACAGATCCGCACTTGACAGATGCGCGAGAGAGGGAGAGGGGGCTCAACATCATGCCCAGCGGACTGCAAGAGGAGCACGTTCCCCGGCCTGGTAAAACCGGGGTTGGGAGAAATGGAAGGGATATTCCGGTCCCGTGGGGACTTCCCCCAGTGCTGCTCCAAATTAAAAGGGATAGGACAGCCAAAAGCAGTGACATAATTAAAATCCCGCGAAACGTGGAGAACCCGACCAAAACAGCAGACTCTTGAGCTCCATGCCACAGGACAAGTTAGTGCAGAACAAAATCAGGGTCAATCCCATATAAATCCGTTCCGGGAATTTTCAACCACCCGATCAGCTGGGGACGATGCGTGTCGTGACATCACAGGTAAACAGGAAGCCCGACCCTATGCATCGCTGGTTTAAAAGTAAAAAAACTGGATGAGTAGGGATCGTAACAGTCAGATACAGATCAGTGAACAATTAAAAAAGCCAGGAACTTCCCTTTAGGATGAGAAAAAGAATTGCACCCATCAAGATCAACGATGTGTAGTCCGGTTGCCGAGTTGAACAGGCTCCAATAGTCCAAGTAGCCGGTATTTCCACCGGTAAGTCACACTACTACATTTACGATTAGGATTTGAGATGTAGCAGTTGAAACATTTCAAGTGTCCACCAGACAATTTAGATGTAATCATACAGACATACAGACACATAACGAGACGTGCTGCCATCTTGGGAGTTGGAAGCCACAGCAGCAGGGGATAGTAGAGAGAAGAAGGGGACAGAAAGGGGACAGTACGGGACAGTAGGGGTCAGTAGGGGATAGTAGAGAGAAGAAGGGGACAGAAAGGGGACAGTAGGGGTCAGAAAGGGGATAGTAGAGAGCAGAAGGGGACAGAAAGGGGACAGTAGGGGTCAGTAGGGGACAGAAAGGGGATAGTAGAGAGCAGAAGGGGACATAAAGGGGACAGTAGAGAGCAGAAGGGGACCGAAAGGGGACAGTAGGGCTCAGAAGGGGACAGAAAGGGGTCAGAAAGGGGACAGTAGGGGTCAGAAGGGGACAGGAAGGGGATAGAAAGGGGTCAGTAGGGGTCAGAAGGGGACAGAAAGAGGACAGTAGGAGTCAGAAGGGGACAGAAAGGGGACAGTAGGGGTCAGAAGGGATCAGAAGGGGACAGCAAGGGGACAGAAAGGGGTCAGTAGGGGTCAGAAAGGGGACAGTAGGAGTCAGAAGGGGACAGAAAGGGGTCAGAAGGGATCAGAAGGGGACAGCAAGGGGATAGTATAGAGCAGAAGGGGACGGAAAGGGGTCACTAGGGGACAGAAAGGGGACAGTAGGGGTCAGTAGGGGGTCAGAAAGGGGACAGTGGGAGTCAATAGGGGACAGACAGGGGACAGAAAGGGGACAGTAGGGGTCAGTAGGGGACAGACAGGGGATAGTAGAGAGCAGAAGGGGACAGAAAGGAGACATAAAGGGGATAGTAGAGAGCAGAAGGGGACAAAAAGGGGACAGTAGGGGGCAGAAGGGGATAGAAAGGGGACAGTAGAGAGCAGAAGGGGACAGAAAGGGGATAGTAGAGAGCAGAAGGGGACAGAAAGGGGACAGTAGGGGTCAGTAGGGGACAGAAAAGGGACAGTAGGGGACAGAAAGGGGATAGTAGAGAGCAGAAGGGGACAAAAAGGGGTCAGTAGGGGACAGAAAGGGGATAGTAGAGAGCAGAAGGGGACAGAAAGGGGACAGTAGGGATCAGAACGGGGGCACTTGGGGTCAGAAAGGGGTCAGTAGGGGACAGAAAGGGGATAGTAGAGAGCAGAAGGGGACAGAAAGGGGACAGTAGGGGTCAATAGGGGACAGAAAGGGGACAGTAGGGGTCAGAAGGGGACAGAAAGGGGATAGTAGAGAGCAGAAGGGGACTGAAAGGGGACAGTGGGAGTCAGTAGGGGGTAGTAGAGAGCAGAAGGGGACAGAAAGGGGACAGTAGGGGTCAGTAGGGGACAGAAAAGGGATAGTAGAGAGCAGAAGGCAGGGGTAGACATTAAGGGTAAAATGCCACTGGCCCTCCGGGCCGGTGGAATTGTATTATCACTGGCCCCACCATTGTAACCTCTGGCCTGGAGCATTAGTCCACCAAAAAAAAAATCGACTAATAATGAAGAAAATTAACACATTTGTTGCAATAGTAGCCTAATGTATGCACTAACTACATTACTACTTGTACTACAACATTTGAATCATCAGTTCTTCCTCATTTTCCTCAATTGTTCATATTTGGTTTATTAAAAATAATGATATTGTTAAAAAATGTCTGCTATTATGAGTATTATTATTTGTATAATGCACTTTCTGCCTTCCTGTCATTAGGAGTTAGACATGTAATGGCTATGTAATTGATTTGATTAGAACCTTCATTATCCTAAACTGCTGGGACATTTCGCCAATACCTTTATATTGTCTACTCTTCACTTACTTGTCAGCATAGGTGGGCATTGATGTACAGAGCCGACAGAAGACCTTGTTTATATTGGCATCATATTGAGAGGTGCAGTGACGCGTCCTAAAACGAGGAAGTAAGCTGCTGGTTCCCTCGACAAAAAGCAATGGCATTTCTCCACAGGTTTTGGAAAATAGCTGGAAATAAGGTATTTGGAAAACAAACCTGTTTGATAAATGCACGTTTTGTTCAGCCGGATAATCTCCACATGTCTACCCTACTTTTATAATTTTCGAATCATAAATCTAATCGATAGATTATAAAAGGGTTTTAGGACGCGTCACTGCACCACTCTATAGAAGCCAACTCCATCGATCAAGCTGTCTGAAACTTCCTCTCCCTCTTCTTCTCATGCTCCCTGTCACTCTTCTTTAACTCCTCCGGTGACTTTCTTTTATTTGAAGATTGTTTTTTGCCCGGCTACCGCTGCTATTAAAAACATTTTGGCGAATGGTTAGGTGGTCTGTGGTGAAGGAGCGCGCTCCCGCTCACGGGAGCCTGCTCGCGCTGTGCTCCGCAGCAAACAGCTGTTTGCTTTTCACCCAACAACGACAACCGACTCACGGAATGCTATGTTGTAGCGTTGATAAACGAAACAATTTAACTAAATTGCTTGTCAAAATACCAATACCACAGGACATTTTTTTGAAAGCAATATTTTTAGTGGCCCGAGCGGGCAAGTGGAAAGTACGTTATGCTGGCCCGGGGTGTCTAAATAGTGCTTCCGGGCCAGCGGGCCATTTATAATGTCGAGCCCTGAGAAGGGGACAGGAAGGGGACAAAAGGGGACAGTAGGGGGCAGAAGGGGACAGAAAGGGGGACAGTGGGGGTCAGTAGGGGATAGTAGAGAGCAGAAGGGGACATACAGGGGACAGTAGAGAGCAGAAGGGGACAGAAAGGGGATAGTAGAGAGCAGAAGGGGACAGAAAGGGGACAGTAGGGGTCAGAAGGGGATATAAAGGGGACAGTAGGGGTCAGACGGGGACAGAAAAGGGTCAGTAGGGGACAGAAAGGGGAGAGTAGGGATCAGAAGGGGACATAAAGGGGACAGTAGGGGACAGAAAAGGGATAGTAGAGAGCAGAAGGGGACAGGAAGGGGACAAAAGGGGACAGTAGGGGGCAGAAGGGGACAGAAAGGGGACAGTGGGGGTCAGTAGGGGATAGTAGAGAGCAGAAGGGGACATAAAGGGGACAGTAGAGAGCAGAAGGGGACAGAAAGGGGATAGTAGAGAGCAGAAGGGGACAGAAAGGGGACAGTAGGGGTCAGAAGGGGATATAAAGGGGACAGTAGGGGTTAGACGGGGACAGAAAGGGGTCAGTAGGGGACAGAAAGGGACACAAAGTTGTCAGTAGGGGACAGAAAGGGGATAGTAGAGAGCAGAAGGGGACAGAAAGGGGATAGTAGAGAGCAGAAGGGGACAGAAAGGGGACAGTAGGGGTCAGTAGGGGACAGAAAGGGGAGAGCAGAAGGGGACAGAAAGGGGACAGTAGGGGTCAGTAGGGGTCAGTATGGGACAGAAAGGGGTCAGCATGGGACGGAAAGGGGACAGAAAGGGGGCAGAAAGGGGGAAGTAGGAGACAGAAAGGGGACAGTAGGGGTCAGTATGGGACAGAAAGGGGACAGTAGGGGACAGAAAGGGGATAGTAGAGAGCAGAAGGGGACAGAAAGGGGTCAGTAGGGGACAGTAGGGGACAGAAAGGGGATAGTAGAGAGCAGAAGGGGACAGAAAGGGGACAGTAGGGATCAGAACGGGGGCACTTGGGGTCAGAAAGGGGTCAGTAGGGGACAGAAAGGGGACAGTAGGGGTCAGTAGGGAACAGAAGGGGACAGTAGGGGTCAGTAGGGAACAGAAGGGGACATTAGGGGTCAATAGGGGTCAGTAGGGGACATAAGGGGACAGTAGGGGTCAATAGGGGTCAGTAGGGGACATAAGGGGACAGAAGGGGACAGTAGGGGTCAGTAGGGGACAGTAGGGGTCAGAGGGGTTGGTAGGGGACAGAAGGATATATCTGGTCCCCTCCCGAATCTGATCAATGATGACATGTATAGCCGCATGTCATCATTTCAGCGCTGGTTGTCTTGGTGGTGCCCAGCAAACAATGTGGGCTTCGTAAATAATTGGACAGCCTTCTGGGGAAAACCTGGTCTGATTAAGAGAGACGGCATTCATCCTACTTTGGAAGGTGCAGATCTCATTTCGGCAAACATTTCAGGGCTTTGTGGACTTAATCCATGACAAACTGGAGTTGAGACCAGGAGGCGGAGTCACAGTCTTACACGCTTCTCTGCGCTCTCTCCTAGGCAGTCATCCATAGGAATCCCGAACCCAATAAAATACCCAATATTAGCGGTGTGTGTGTCTGCCCAAGGACAATTTAAGGTAAAACCTAATAGAGGTGTCATACATAATAACCTAATAAAAGTAAATGTAACAACTACTACAGTGCAACAAAACAGGAAGATTAAATGTGGTCTCTTAAACATAAGATCTCTAGCATCTAAAGCAATATTGGTAAATGATTTAATATCAGATTATAATATTGATATATGCTGTCTCACTGAAACTTGGTTGAGACATGAAGAATATGTCAGCATAAATGAGGCCACTCCACCCAGCCATATCAATACTCATATTGCCCGAGGCACGGGCCGAGGAGGTGGAGTTGCAGCAATCTTTGACTCAAGTTTACTTATCAATACTAAACCAAAATATACACTTTACAAAAATATAAACGCAACACTTTTGTTTTTGTTCCCATTTTTCATGAGATGAACTCAAAGATCTAAAACATTTTCTATCTACACAAAATAACCATTTCTCTCAAATATTGTTCACAAATCTGAAAGAATGTGTGATAGTGAGCACTTCTCCTTTGCCGAGATAATCCATCCCACCTCACAGGTGTGGCATATCAAGATGCTGATTAGACAGCATGATTATTGCACAGGTGTGCCTTAGGCTAGCCACAATAAAAGGCCACTCTGAAACGTGCAGTTTTGCTTTATTGGGGGGGTCTGGGGGGTTCCGAACACCATTCAGTATCTGGTGTGAGGGGTAGGGGTAGGGGTAGGGTTAGGGGTAGGGGTAGGGTTAGGGGTAGGGGTAGGGGTAGGGTTAGGGTTAGGGTTAGGGATAGGGTTAGGGTAATGTTGTGAATCGAGTGGCCTGTGTTCGTCGTCCATAACATACGCCTGCCCATACCATAACCCCACCACCACCAGGGCTCAGTGCTCGGACCTATTTTGTTCACATTATATATGCTTCCGTTAGGCAATATGATAAGGAATCATTCTGTAAACTTTCATTGTTATGCGGATGATACTCAACTATATTTATCAATCAAGCCTGATGAAATTAATCATCTAAATAAAATTCAAGACTGCCTCAAGGACTTAAAAACGTGGATGACCTTAAACTTATTGTAAGTTATTGTACTTGGCCCGAAGAATCTACGAAACAAATTATCTAAAGATATACTAACTATGGATGGCATTCATTTGGCCTCCAGTGAGACTGTAAGGAACCTTGGTGTTATATTTGATCAGGATTTATCCTTTAACGCCCACATAAAATCAATTTCAAGGACCGCCTACTTCCATCTACATAACATTGCAAAAATCAGGCATATCTTGCCTCAAAACGATGCAGAGAAACTAGTCCATGCATTTGTTACTTCAAGGCTGGATTATTGTAACTCTTTATTATCAGGGTGTACCAAGAAGTCAGTCAAGTGGCTTCAGCTGATTCAAAATGCTGCAGCTCGTGTAATAACCAGAGTTAGGAAAAGGGACCACATTACTCCTGTTCTGGCTGCCTTACACTGGCTCCCTATAGAACACAGGATAGAATTTAAAATTCTTCTTCTCGCCTACAAAGCCCTTAATGGGCAGGCGCCATCTTACCTTAAAGAACTCATTATACCCTACTGTCCTACTAGGGCATTGCGTTCCAAGAATGCAGGGTTGTTGGTTGTTCCTAGAGTCTCTAAAAGTACAATGGGAGCGAGAGCCTTTTCTTATCAAGCTCCACATTTGTGGAATCAGCTTCCAGTTTGTGTTCGGGCGGCAGACACACTATCCGTTTTTAAGAGTGCGCTTAAGACCTTCCTTTTTGATAAAGCTTATAGTTAGGGCTGATTAGATTCAGCCCCTAGTTTTGCTGATATAGGCTTAGTTTGTCGGGGGACATCTTACTTCTTCCTTCTCTCTGTCTATACCTGTGTACTCTCATGTTCCGATTAACCCAGCTTCCCCACATTTCTTTCTTTTTGGTGTCTATATACGCCGGGATCCGGAGTCATGGATGATCCTGCGGTCCTGTGTCCTGCATCGCGAGCCCTGGATCTTGAGTCGTGGCTGTGGTCCTGGATCATAGGTCCTGGATGGATATCCTCGTGGATTCATCTTCCTATTATACACACATGCATTTCCAAACATTTGGACTACCTATGTTGCAAATGTATTATCTTTTCAATTTACACACGGCATCTATTGCACGTCTGTCCGTCCTGGGAGAGGGATCCCTCCTCTGTTGCTCTCCCTGAGGTTTCTCCCATGTTCCCTTTAAACTGTGGGTTTTCTTCGGAAGTTTTTCCTTGTACGATGTGAGGGTCTAAGGACAGAGGGTCTAAGGACAGAGGGTCTGAGGACAGAGGGTCTAAGGACAGAGGGTGTCGTATTGTCAAACTGATATTCTGTACAAACTGTGATGTCCACTGAGACAAATGTAACATTTGTGATATTGGGCTATATAAATAAACATTGATTGATTGATTTATTGATAAACTGTTTTATTGTAGAGATCACTTACAGTATCTTCTTGATTTTTTATATTCTATATTTCTATCATTGACCTTCTACTTTCCCCCTATGAAAGTATATTTTTTTCATCAAATAACATTATTCAACAAAAATAACATTATTCAACAAAAATAATTCAATAACGTGCTTTAACCACTAGGCGGTGCACACAAGGTACACACAGCATACTAATAATAACTGGGGTTACGTACTGTAACCCAGTTTCTATGAGTATAGGCGCAGCCCTCTAAGGCTATCGCTATTGGGTAATCCCACTGCAAGTGTGCAGCACTGACAGACTTAATCCACGCCCACCTATGACGTGGGCCCCACCTACGGCCTAACTTCCGTATAAATAGGAAGTAGTCCCTACAATCTGCGGGGTGCAGGGGTAAAGTGCTATTTTTTACAAGTGGGGGGTGGACCGAACATCCTTTAGGGTCGTCGCCTCCTCTAGGGGGGTCCGGGGGCATTTTTTTTTAAATATTGAAGTTAAAAGTATCAATCTGGTGCACTTTGAGAGCAACATTATCCCTACCTTAATAATACCTTAAAGCGGACAAAAGGCACTGGAGAACACTTATTCATTAACACCATTAATGAAGCAAGCTAATGCCTTAACTCACTCAAATAGTCGTTTACTTATTAAGGTGAAACGAATGTGCGTAGAGTTTTAAAGGATCCGGATAGTCTCACCTTGATTCTGGCGCATTGCTTATCGTTTTATAGATCTATTCTCATCCACCATCTTTGTTTGTGACGTACAGAGTGTAAGAGTCACGTTTCTGACTGTTGCCTGTCAGTTCCGTTGCTATGGTTCCGTTGTTATGTGTACTGAAACGAGAGCCGGTATAATTCCACTTGCGAAAACAAAATAAAAATTGGAATACGTTATTTTAGTGTCTTAAAAGTAGACTGAGGTATGAAGGGTTATAATTATTTTTAGTCATGTTCTGTATACACACTAACATATAAGGGTATACTTAGTGTGGTTACTCCATGTTTACTAACTATAACATTAACGTTACATCACTCTTTTTCACTTCACTCAGTCAGCCAGAGTGCAGATATCACCATTAGATTCACAAACCTGAAACATCATCCATTTCTTCACTGCTGGTGATGACATTGTTGTCAGCTGCTGATACTGCTGCTGCTGCAGCTTGTGGCGCCTGCTTCGATGACAATAACTTTCTAATATCCATAACTGTATAGGCTATTAGCTTAAAACTCGTCAGGCACTAGGAAGGATCACTTCTTCTTCAGGGCAGGGAAGGCTACGCAGGCTAATGTCCCGCAGCGGCTGCCTCTCTGGTGGGCTCCGGTACTGCACATTACTCACGAGATGTTTTCAACTAAAAACTTTATTTTTTATTTTTTTTAAGTGAAACATCCGGGGCTTGAGCCCAAGTAGCCACCCCCTAGCGCCGCCACTGGAGCAGACCAGTCACTCACCCTTTTAGCTGATGTCAGAGCCAAGAGCAGAGTTACTTTGGCTGACAAGAACTTCAGGGGAACCTGATCCAAAGGTTCAGATGGAGCTTTACTCAGTGCGCGTAACACTAAAGCCAAAACCCATTGAGGCGACAAAGCGCGAGACACAGGTCTGAGTCTCGCGCAAAGTGCTGGATTACTCTCCATACGGAGAAACAGATATATATAAAGGCTAGATGGCTCAAGGGGGAGTCGCCAGCATAGCTCACCAGTGGCCATCTTGCCACAGTCAACAACTACTGCTACAGCTGTTGTGAGGTGAGTGAACTGCACAGAAATGCTCTTAACTCGCAGAAACCTTGACTGATTTACAAACGGTTTGGTTTATTATAAACGTTATTATCATGGCTATGATACAGAAGACAACAAGACATGTTGAAAAAAAAAGTTCATGATTATAATTATAAGTATGCAGTATCATAACTACATATTTGATGTTTATAACAAACCAAACCGTTTGAAAATTGGTTGAAAATTGAGCAATTATGATTATTTCAATAGAGCACCAGAGACATGATGTTATGAGTGAGCGAGCTGCCTGTGGCAAGATGGCCGCCATGTGGCAACGTCGGTCTCCGTTGGCCAGCAGCGCGGCTGAGTCATCTAGTGTTTATATATATCTATGGTCTGGATAGCTTCTGAGAAGGGGGCGGAAGTGTCCCCCCTAAGATAACCCAGGTGTCACCGCTCACCTGCCAAAGGTTCCACCTTGGCGCTACTTACTCTTACGGCCCGTCCACACAGCGGCGTGCGTTTAAGCTTGGCGGTGGGCCTGTCTGAAGCTTGGGGAGTTCTCGCGAGCAACGCGACCAACAACCAATCACGTGAATCTCCCGCCCCCCAAACAGGTGAAAACTTACCAGTTTCACCCACTGTCTCTGCCTCCTCCCTCCATGCCTGGCTCCTCCGGTTTGTATCCCGGTAGGTGAACAGGGACTGATGGTACAGCACCGGGTGATTCCCTACCGCTACGATTAATTTCTCCTCCATTTTTTGGAATATGAGAAAATGACCTGTCTCTCCCAGCATACACGCGGTTTGATTGGCTAGCGCTTGTACTGGCAGATTTGCATAAACGGGATTTGATTGGCTGACGCTTCCACCGAAGCTTCAGAAGCTTCAAAAGTTGAACATTTCTCAACCTAACATCCTCTAGGGGAGGTTTTTATTTTTTATTTTGAAGTTAAATGCATCAATCTGGTGCACTTTGAGGCCCATCTATCAACACCCATATGAAACAGAATTGTAAACAGATTATTTTTTTCTGAATGCTTATTTTACAAATCACTCCTTTTTTAACTGTATTTTTGTTTTACTGTCCTAAAGTATGAATTGGAACACACTTCATTTTAAAGTATTCTCTTTTTTTTAGAACTAGATTAAGATGGACTTTTATTAATCCCTCGTGGGGAAATTGTTTCTCTGCATTTGACCCATCCTAGTGTTAGGAGCAGTGTGCTGCCATTTTGAACGGCGCCCGGGGAGCAGTGTATATACTATATATAGTACTATATTATAGTGCACTATAATGATCATAGACATTACGTTGCATTTAGCTGACGCTTTTATCCAAAGTGACTTACAATAACTGCATTGAACAAGAAGATACATCGGTCGTGCTAACAGCAGTGTATGTTCCGCAGTGTATGTTGACGCGGACAACAACACAGCGCTGGACAAGCTGTTTGGTGTTATTTGGCCAATCAGAGCACACCTCACTGCTGCTGCTTCGTGCTGACAGAAACTGAGACGGGACAGACCCGTGACTATACAGCGCTGGAGTGAGTCGGAGTCAGCTCTGCAGGACTGCTTTGAATCTACGGAGTGGTGTGTGTTTGAGGACAACAACACGGTCATCTGCTACATTGGGAAATGCATCGATGACTTGGTGCCGAAGGTTACTGTACGAACATTCCCGGATCAAAAGCCCTGATAAACAGCGAGGTGCACTAACCCCAGCCACAAACTGTTCAGTCTGCTGCCGTCTGACAGGCGGTCCCGCAGCATCAGGACTAAGACCACCAGACTCAGGGACAGCTTCATCCCACAGGCCAGAAGACTGTTAAACACCTGAACTGCTGAAACAACAGCCATAACATTCAACTGTTTGCAACTTTAAAAAACGATTCATCTTATATACCATATTCCAATTACTGTATATTACTTATATAGAATATTCTTGCACTATTTCTATTTCTATTCTACTTTATTATATTTACCTGCACTATTTATCTGTTTTATTGTGTTGCTCTGTTGTAGGAGCCTGTGTCGTTGTGTCCCTGAACACACCTCACCCTGTGGGGACTGTCCTCAGCGTGTCGTTGTGTCCCTGAACACACCTCACCCTGTGGGGACTGTCCTCAGCATGTCGTTGTGTCCCTGAACACACCTCACCCTGTGTGGACTGTCCTCAGCATGTCGTTGTGTCCCTGAACACACCTCACCCTGTGGGGACTGTCCTCAGCATGTCGTTGTGTCCCTGAACACACCTCACCCTGTGTCGACTGTCCTCAGCATGTCGTTGTGTCCCTGAACACACCTCACCCTGTGGGGACTGTCCTCAGCATGTCGTTGTGTCCCTGAACACACCTCACCCTGTGTGGACTGTCCTCAGCGTGTCGTTGTGTCCCTGAACACACCTCACCCTGTGGGGACTGTCCTCAGCGTGTTGTTGTGTCCCTGAACACACCTCACCCTGTGGGGACTGTCCTCAGCGTGTCGTTGTGTCCCTGAACACACCTCACCCTGTGGGGACTGTCCTCAGCGTGTCGTTGTGTCCCTGAACACACCTCACCCTGTGGGGACTGTCCTCAGCATGTCGTTGTGTCCCTGAACACACCTCACCCTGTGGGGACTGTCCTCAGCATGTCGTTGTGTCCCTGAACACACCTCACCCTGTGTGGACTGTCCTCAGCGTGTCGTTGTGTCCCTGAACACACCTCACCCTGTGTGGACTGTCCTCAGCGTGTCGTTGTGTCCCTGAACACACCTCACCCTGTGTGGACTGTCCTCAGCGTGTCATGTGTCCCTGAACACACCTCACCCTGTGGGGACTGTCCTCAGCGTGTCGTTGTGTCCCTGAACACACCTCACCCTGTGGGGACTGTCCTCAGCGTGTCGTTGTGTCCCTGAACACACCTCACCGTGTGGGGACTGTCCTCAGCGTGTCGTTGTGTCCCTGAACACACCTCACCCTGTGGGGAATGTCCTCAGCGTGTCGTTGTGTCCCTGAACACACCTCACCCTGTGGGGACTGTCCTCAGCATGTCGTTGTGTCCCTGAACACACCTCACCCTGTGGGGAATGTCCTCAGCATGTCGTTGTGTCCCTGAACACACCTCACCCTGTGGGGACTGTCCTCAGCATGTCGTTGTGTCCCTGAACACACCTCACCCTGTGGGGACTGTCCTCAGCATGTCGTTGTGTCCCTGAACACACCTCACCCTGTGGGGACTGTCCTCAGCATGTCGTTGTGTCCCTGAACACACCTCACCCTGTGGGGACTGTCCTCAGCATGTCGTTGTGTCCCTGAACACACCTCACCCCGGCAGTCCTCAGCATGTCGTTGTGTCCCTGAACACACCTCACCCTGTGTGGACTGTCCTCAGCATGTCGTTGTGTCCCTGAACACACCTCACCCTGTGGGGACTGTCCTCAGCATGTCGTTGTGTCCCTGAACACACCTCACCCTGTGTGGACTGTCCTCAGCATGTCGTTGTGTCCCTGAACACACCTCACCCTGTGGGGACTGTCCTCAGCATGTCGTTGTGTCCCTGAACACACCTCACCCTGTGTGGACTGTCCTCAGCGTGTCGTTATGTCCCTGAACACACCTCACCCTGTGTGGACTGTCCTCAGCGTGTCGTTGTGTCCCTGAACACACCTCACCCTGTGGGGACTGTCCTCAGCGTGTCGTTGTGTCCCTGAACACACCTCACCCTGTGGGGACTGTCCTCAGCGTGTTGTTGTGTCCCTGAACACACCTCACCCTGTGGGGACTGTCCTCAGCGTGTCGTTGTGTCCCTGAACACACCTCACCGTGTGGGGACTGTCCTCAGCGTGTCGTTGTGTCCCTGAACACACCTCACCCTGTGGGGAATGTCCTCAGCGTGTCGTTGTGTCCCTGAACACACCTCACCCTGTGGGGACTGTCCTCAGCGTGTCGTTGTGTCCCTGAACACACCTCACCCTGTGGGGACTGTCCTCAGCATGTCGTTGTGTCCCTGAACACACCTCACCCTGTGGGGACTGTCCTCAGCATGTCGTTGTGTCCCTGAACACACCTCACCCTGTGGGGACTGTCCTCAGCATGTCGTTGTGTCCCTGAACACACCTCACCCCGGCTGTCCTCAGCATGTCGTTGTGTCCCTGCACACACCTCACCCTGTGGGGACTGTCCTCAGCATGTCGTTGTGTCCCTGAACACACCTCACCCTGTGGGGACTGTCCTCAGCATGTCATTGTGTCCCTGAACACACCTCACCCTGTGGGGACTGTCCTCAGCATGTCGTTGTGTCCCTGAACAAACCTCACCCTGTTGGGACTGTCCTCAGCGTGTCGTTGTGTCCCTGAACACACCTCACCCCGCGGGGACTGTCCTCAGCGTGTCGTTGTGTCCCTGGGACACACCTCACCCTGAGGGGACTGTCCTCAGCGTGTCGTTGTGTCCCTGAACACACCTCACCCTGTGGGGGCTGTCCTCAGCGTGTCGTTGTGTCCCTGAACACACCTCACCCTGTGGGGACTGTCCTCAGCGTGTCGTTGTGTCCCTGAACACACCTCACCTTGTGGGGACTGTCCTCAGCATGTCGTTGTGTCCCTGAACACACCTCACCCTGTGGGGACTGTCCTCAGCATGTCGTTGTGTCCCTGAACACACCCTCACCTCACCCGGCAGTCCTCAGCATGTCGTTGTGTCCCTGAACACACCTCACCCTGTGTGGACTGTCCTCAGCATGTCGTTGTGTCCCTGAACACACCTCACCCTGTGGGGACTGTCCTCAGCATGTCGTTGTGTCCCTGAACACACCTCACCCTGTGTGGACTGTCCTCAGCATGTCGTTGTGTCCCTGAACACACCTCACCCTGTGGGGACTGTCCTCAGCGTGTCGTTATGTCCCTGAACACACCTCACCCTGTGGGGGCTGTCCTCAGCGTGTCGTTGTGTCCCTGAATACACCTCACCCTGTGGGGACTGTCCTCAGCGTGTCGTTGTGTCCCTGAATCACACCTCACCCTGTGGGGGACTGTCCTCAGCGTGTCGTTGTGTCCCTGGAACCACCTCACCCTGAGGGGACTGTCCTCAGCGTGTCGTTGTGTCCCTGAACACCACCTCACCCTGTGGGGGCTGTCCTCAGCGTGTCGTTGTGTCCCTGAACACACCTCACCCTGTGGGGACTGTCCTCAGCGTGTCGTTGTGTCCCTGAACACACCTCACCTTGTGGGGACTGTCCTCAGCATGTCGTTGTGTCCCTGAACACACCTCACCCTGTGGGGACTGTCCTCAGCATGTCGTTGTGTCCCTGAACACACCTCACCCCGGCAGTCCTCAGCATGTCGTTGTGTCCCTGAACACACCTCACCCTGTGTGGACTGTCCTCAGCATGTCGTTGTGTCCCTGAACACACCTCACCTGTGTGGACTGTCCTCAGCATGTCGTTGTGTCCTGAACACACCTCACCCTGTGGGGACTGTCCTCAGCATGTCGTTGTGGTCCCTGAACACACCTCACCCTGTGGGGACTGTCCTCAGCGTGTCGTTATGTCCCTGAACACACCTCACCCTGTGGGGGGACTGTCCTCAGCGTGTCGTTGTGTCCCTGAACACACCTCACCCTGTGGGGACTGTCCTCAGCGTGTCGTTGTGTCCTGAACACACCTCACCCTGTGGGGACTGTCCTCAGCAGTGTCTGTTGTGTCCCTGAACACACCTCACCCTGTGGGGACTGTCCTCAGCAGTGTCGTTGTGTCCCTGAACACACCTCACCGCTGTGGGGACTGTCCTCAGCATGTCGTTGTGTCCCTGAACACACCTCACCCCTGTGGGGAATGTCCTCAGGCGTGTCGTTGTGTCCCTGAACACACCTCACCCTGTGGGGACTGTCCTCAGCGTGTCGTTGTGTCCCTGAAACACACCTCACCCTGTGGGGACTGTCCTCAGCAGTGTCGTTGTGTCCCTGAACACACCTCACCCTGTGGGGGGACTGTCCTCAGCATGTCGTTGTGTCCCTGAACACACCTCACCCTGTGTGGACTGTCCTCAGCATGTCGTTGTGTCCCTGAACACACCTCACCCTGTGGGGACTGTCCTCAGCATGTCGTTGTGTCCCTGAACACACCTCACCTGTGGGGACTGTCCTCAGCGTGTCGTTATGGTCCCTGAACACACCTCACCCTGTGTGGACTGTCCTCAGCGTGTCGTTGTGTCCCCTGAACACACCTCACCCTGTGGGGACTGTCCTCAGCGTGTCGTTGTGTCCCTGAACACACCTCACCCTGTGGGGACTGTCCTCAGCGTGTTCGTTGTGTCCCTGAACACACCTCACCCTGTGGGGGCTGTCCTCAGCGTGTCGTTGTGTCCCTGAACACACCTCACCCTGTGGGGACTGTCCTCAGCATGTCGTTGTGTCCCTGAACACACCTCACCTGTGGGGACTGTCCTCAGCATGTCGTTGTGCCCCTGAACACACCTCACCCTGTGGGACTGTCCTCAGCATGTCGTTGTGTCCCTGACACACCTCACCCTGTGGGGACTGTCCTCAGCATGTCGTTGTGTCCCTGAACACACCTCACC
>JAPTMU010000033.1:107500-122324 GCA_028583405.1 Pogonophryne albipinna | reverse complement strand
GTGGGGACTGTCCTCAGCGTGTCGTTGTGTCCCTGAACACACCTCTCCCTGTGGGGACTGTCCTCAGCGTGTTGTTGTGTCCCTGAACACACCTCACCCTGTGGGGACTGTCCTCAGCGTGTCGTTGTGTCCCTGAACACACCACACCCTGTGGGGACTGTCCTCAACATGTCGTTGTGTCCCTGAACACACCTCACCCTGTGGGGACTGTCCTCAGGATGTCGTTGTGTCCCTGACACACCTCACCCTGTGGGGACTGTCCTCAGCATGTCGTTGTGTCCCTGAACACACCTCACCCTGTGGGGACTGTCCTCAGCATGTCGTTGTGTCCCTGAACACACCTCACCCTTTGGGGACTGTCCTCAGCATGTCGTTTTGTCCCTGAACACACCTCACCCTTTGGGGACTGTCGTCAGCATGTCGTTTTGTCCCTGAACACACCTCACCCTGTGGGGACTGTCCTCAGCATGTCGTTGTGTCTCTGAACACACCTCACCCTGTGGGGACTGTCCTCAGCGTGTCGTTGTGTCCCTGAACACACCTCACCCTGTGGGGACTGTCCTCAGCATGTCGTTGTGTCCCTGAACACCCCTCACCCTGTGGGGACTGTCCTCAGCGTGTCGTTGTGTCCCTGAACACACCTCACCCTGTGGGGACTCTAACCCTAACCAGCTCACCGAGGTCTACCGACCAAAGGGTTGCTGAATAACACGTTTTATTTAGACATGGGATAACTACAATAGGGCTGCAACAAACGACTCATTTGATAATGGATGAATCTATCGATTCATGAAACGACTCATTTGATAATGGATGAATCTATCGATTCATGAAACGACTCATTTGATAATGGATGAATCTATCGATTCATGAAACGACTCATTTGATAATGGATGAATCTATCGATTCATGAAACGACTCATTTGATAATGGATGAATCTATCGATTCATGAAACGACTCATTTGATAATGGATGAATCTATCGATTCATGAAACGACTAATCGACTATTCGGACTATTACTGTACGCCTTGCACAATTTCTCAAGCGCTCTGATTTAGCCATCAACTTTTAGATTTAGCTGGAGGTTGTTTTAGGCATGTGGAAACTAGCAATGAAGACAATAAAGATCAATACTTGATTCAAAAATACATATATAATAAAATTAACAAATTGTTTACAAAACTAACTTTGCTTTTGATGTGAAATAAATAATATTTCACATCAAAAGAAACAACAATGTTTTAAAAAATGGTATTAAATAATGTGATGACAGAACTGTAAACAGAATAGCTGAAACTTTAACAAACTAAATAACTCAGTTTCCTCCTTTAATCATTAACCCTTGTTTGTATCACGGAGTTAACTCCGTGTGCTGCTGCTAGCATACAGAACACCTGACGTGGAAACGTTCCTCGTGGATGGGGGGGGGGGGGGGGGGGCTACAGAGCTGCTAGCATACAGAACACCTGACGTGGAAACGTTCCTCGTGGATGGGGGGGGGGGGGGGGGCTACAGAGCTGCTAGCATACAGAACACCTGACGTGGAAACGTTCCTCGTGGATGGGGGGGGGGGGGGCTACAGAGCTGCTAGAAAGACAGTGGAACCCGGTGCATTCCTCCGTCTGGATGTGGAGCACTTTTGATAAATGTTTAGACAAACTGCTCGTGTTTCCGCCCTGACATGCTGAACTCTCTTGGCAACGAGCATCGTCCACCTCAAGACGGTAACATGTAACCACACCTTGGAGCACTTCTCTCCGCCATCCCCGCCGTGTGTTGCTGCATGGAGCAGCTGCGTGTGTGTGTTGCTGCATGGAGCAGCTGCGTGTGTGTGTTGCTGCATGGAGCAGCCGCGTGTGTGTGTGTTGCTGCATGGAGCAGCTGTGTGTGTGTGTTGCTGCATGGAGCAGCTGTGTGTGTTGCTGCATGAGGCAGCTGTGTGTGTGTGTTGCTGCATGGAGCAGCCGCGTGTGTGTGTGTTGCTGCATGGAGCAGCTGTGTGTGTGTGTTGCTGCATGGAGCAGCTGCGTGTGTTGCTGCATGGAGCAGCTGCGTGTGTGTGTTGCTGCATGGAGCAGCTGTGTGTGTGTGTTGCTGCATGGAGCAGCTGCGTGTGTGTGTTGCTGCATGGAGCAGCTGTGTGTGTGTTGCTGCATGGATCAGCTGTGTGTGTGTGTGTGTTGCTGCATGGAGCAGCTGCGTGTGTGTGTTGCTGCATGGAGCAGCTGTGTGTGTGTGTTGCTGCATGGAGCAGCTGTGTGTGTTGCTGCATGAGGCAGCTGTGTGTGTGTGTTGCTGCATGGAGCAGCCGCGTGTGTGTGTGTTGCTGCATGGAGCAGCTGTGTGTGTGTGTTGCTGCATGGAGCAGCTGCGTGTGTTGCTGCATGGAGCAGCTGCGTGTGTGTGTTGCTGCATGGAGCAGCTGTGTGTGTGTGTTGCTGCATGGAGCAGCTGCGTGTGTGTGTGTTGCTGCATGGAGCAGCTGTGTGTGTGTTGCTGCATGGATCAGCTGTGTGTGTGTGTGTGTTGCTGCATGGAGCAGCTGCATGTGTGTGTTGCTGCATGAAGCAGCTGTGTGTGTGTGTTGCTGCATGGAGCAGCTGCGTGTGTGTGTTGCTGCATGGAGCAGCTGTGTGTGTGTGTTGCTGCATGGAGCAGCTGTGTGTGTGTGTTGCTGCATGGAGCAGCTGCGTGTGTGTGTTGCTGCATGGAGCAGCCGTGTTGCTGCATGGAGCAGCTGCGTGTGTGTGTGTGTTGCTGCATGGAGCAGCTGTGTGTGTGTGTTGCTGCATGGAGCAGCTGCGTGTGTGTGTGTTGCTGCATGGAGCAGCTGTGTGTGTGTGTTGCTGCATGAAGCAGCTGCGTGTGTTGCTGCATGGAGCAGCTGCGTGTGTGTGTTGCTGCATGGAGCAGCTGTGTGTGTGTGTGTTGCTGCATGGAGCAGCTGTGTGTGTGTGTTGCTGCATGTGTTGCTGCATGGAGCAGCTGCGTGTGTGTGTTGCTGCATGTGTTGCTGCATGGAGCAGCTGCGTGTGTGTGTTGCTGCATGTGTTGCTGCATGGAGCAGCTGCGTGTGTGTGTTGCTGCATGGAGCAGCTGTGTGTGTGTGTTGCTGCATGTGTTGCTGCATGGAGCAGCTGCGTGTGTGTGTTGCTGCATGGAGCAGCTGTGTGTGTGTGTTGCTGCATGGAGCAGCTGCGTGTGTGTGAACTGCCCCGCCCCCTCTCACACAGACAAGGAGAGAGAGATCTCGTCTGGATTGGAAAGATCAAAAATACACCGACCATAGACGCATTTGTTTGTCTTTCTGCATGTTAGAAACGAGTTGGCGACACTAAGACTGAGAGATAATGTTTTTGTAGCAATAACACATGACCTTTCTCTTTCTCAACTCGCTACTCGGAGGGAAGTCGCTGCTATGCCTTGTGAACACTCCGATAATGCCTCTCCACGTTACCTTTCTTTGGCAGAGCGACGCTTGCTTTACAAATAAGACAAATAACCTTTGAATGTGACATCAAACAAATATTCTTCCTCCCATTCTGGGTGGAAGAGGTTTGTCTTTAGCTTCTTGCTCGGTCCCGAACTCATTTTGTTGTTTGTCTCTTGTTTGTCTCTTTAACTTAATTTGAGTGTTCCCGGCACTTGACTGATTTTGTATCGCTTTGCATTCTGGGTTAACAGACTGGAAAGTGATAGGTCGCTTTTTCTGTCAATCAAGTAAACTCCTGAATGAAGTGGCAGGGAGGCCAAGGGAGGAGGGATCAAAACCTGTCTATTTGAACGGAGCTGGATTTGTTTGATATGAATGACTCGCGATCTACCAGCATTGCCCCCCGGTCGACGTACTGGGCACCTCTGGACTAAGGCCTCCATGTCATGTCTCTGTTTTATGAAAGGGAGTTGAAATACTTCAGGGAGAGACGGACGAGTGAGTTTCAAACCTGGAGGGAAAAACACTTTTTTTAGGGAAAAAGCGGTTTTCTATTTCAAGAAAAAGTGTTAATATTTAAAAGGAGAAAATGTGAGCTGAACGTCCTTTAAGGAATTATGTTGATAAGTTTCTCACGTATTATAAAGCTACTGCTAACAGGAGACATCTGGAGAACACACCCCCCCACAGAAACACACGCTCAGTTCTCAGGTGTTTCATCACTTTTCCTGCAGTCTCTGCCACGTATATTTAAATATATATGTACACAAAGTCAGACATCAGGATGTTTAATATCTCCTTCAGCGTTAATCTGAAACAGCTGCTAATAAACGTTATTCCGTCTGATCCTGAAGGGACAAATATAAACTTCATGAATCAGTCAAAGAGTATTTCCTTTAACTCGGATCAGATTCATTGAATTTCAAAGTGTTAAACGTTTTCCACTTTATTTCTGATGATGTATTTAAACATAAATATATATATATGTACTTCTAAGATAAGATGGAGCTTTGTTGTAGGGAAGGTGTGACAGCAGCAGTGAGAGAAACACAGATGGTCCTCATGAGAAGAAACAGAGATAAAAACAACACAACTTCAATAAATAAAACAAACATAGTATGAATGTACATGTATATACATATATGTGAGTAAGGCTAAATATATATGCATTTAAATGTGCAGATATATCACTACAGTTTTTTTTTAGAGTAGCGTTTATATTTTTACATTTTTACATTCTCCCTACGTGAGACGTCAGCAGCCAATCACAGGGTAGGAGGCGGGGTCTGTGACAAATGAGACGTCAGCAGCCAATCACAGGGTAGGAGGCGGGGCGTCTGACCCTGGATCGACCTCTTTGTCTTTCCACAAACCTCACAAACAGCTGCACCAAACACAGTAGACCAAATATGATGAACACATAATACAAATAACTCCTATATCGTTATTGGTATTAATATTATTGCAATTATATTTGTCTTTGTTGTATATCTCTTTTACTGTATTTAATATTTATTACAACTTTAATAACTTAAATATGCCTCCTGTCTTATCTTGTTAGAGGGGCGTGTGAGCTGTGAGACGTCAGCAGCCAATCACAGGGCATGTGAACGGTCCAGCTGGCGGCAGCAGCAACAGTGAGCGCTCTGATTGGCTGTGGCACCGGCAGGCTTCAGGATAAAAGTGCAGGCGTCCCTGAACACATCATCTTCCTCACCATGGCCTTCCTCTGGATCGTGTCCTGCCTCGCCTTCGTCAGCGCCGCCTACGGTACTGATGTTTATTATCCTGTTCCTCCTTCAACTAGTATCCAGATGTTCTCAATCCTGCAGCTAGTATCCAGATGTTCTCAATCCTTCAGCTAGTATCCAGATGTTCTCAATCCTTCAGCTAGTATCCAGATGTTCTCAATCCTGCAGCTAGTATCCAGATGTTCTCAATCCTTCAGCTAGTATCCAGATGTTCTCAATCCTTCAGTTAGTATCCAGATGTTCTCAATCATTCAGCTAGTATCCAGATGTTCTCAATCCTTCAGCTAGTATCCAGATGTTCTCAATCCTTCAGCTAGTATCCAGATGTTCTCAATCCTTCAACTAGTATCCAGATGTTCTCAATCCTTCAGCTAGTATCCAGATGTTCTCAATCCTTCAGCTAGTATCCAGATGTTCTCAATCATTCAGCTAGTATCCAGATGTTCTCAATCCTTCAGCTAGTATCCAGATGTTCTCAATCCTTCAGCTAGTATCCAGATGTTCTCAATCCTTCAGTTAGTATCCAGATGTTCTCAATCATTCAGCTAGTATCCAGATGTTCTCAATCCTCCAGCTAGTATCCAGATGTTCTCAATCCTTCAGTTAGTATCCAGATGTTCTCAATCATTCAGCTAGTATCCAGATGTTCTCAATCCTTCAGCTAGTATCCAGATGTTCTCAATCCTGCAGCTAGTATCCATATGTTCTCAATCCTTCAGCTAGTATCCAGATGTTCTCAATCCTTCAGCTAGTATCCAGATGTTCTCAATCCTTCAGTTAGAATCCAGATGTTCTCAATCCTGCAGCTAGTATCCATATGTTCTCAATCATTCAGCTAGTATCCAGATGTTCTCAATCCTTCAGCTAGTATCCAGATGTTCTCAATCCTTCAGCTAGTATCCAGATGTTCTCAATCCTTCAGCTATTATCCAGATGTTCTCAATCCTTCAGCTAGTATCCAGATGTTCTCAATCCTTCAGTTAGTATCCAGATGTTCTCAATCCTTCAGCTAGTATCCAGATGTTCTCAATCCTCCAGCTAGTATCCAGATGTTCTCAATCCTTCAGTTAGTATCCAGATGTCCTCAATCCTTCAGCTATTATCCAGATGTTTTCAATCCTTCAGCTAGTATCCAGATGTTCTCAATCCTGCAGCTAGTATCCATATGTTCTCAATCCTTCAGCTAGTATCCAGATGTTCTCAATCCTTCAGCTAGTATCCAGATGTTCTCAATCCTTCAGTTAGTATCCAGATGTTCTCAATCCTGCAGCTAGTATCCATATGTTCTCAATCCTTCAGCTAGTATCCAGATGTTCTCAATCCTTCAGCTAGTATCCAGATGTTCTCAATCATGCAGATAATATCCAGATGTTCTAAATCCTTCAGCTAGTATCCAGATGTTCTCAATCATGCAGCTAGTATCCAGATGTTCTCAATCCTTCAGTTAGTATCCAGATGTTCTTCTGATGCTAGCTGCATGTCGTTTAAAGTTGGTTCTACTCTCTAAATGTGTGTACTATTATATATATTGATGTTTCTACCTGACCCCCCAGGCTGCGGCACCCCTGCCATCACCCCCCAGGTGTCGGGTTACGCCCGCATCGTGAACGGGGAGGAGGCCGTGCCTCACTCCTGGCCCTGGCAGGTGTCCCTGCAGGTCAGTCTGAGCCTCACTGAATATTAACCTGAGACAGATTTTATTTAACACCCCCTGCTTCTCTCAGCAATCCAGCGGCTTCCACTTCTGTGGGGGCTCCCTGATCAACGAGAACTGGGTGGTGACCGCTGCCCACTGCAACGTGAGGTCAGAACACACACACACACACACAGAGACACAGAGACACACAGAGACACAGAGACACACAGAGACACACAGACAGAGACACACAGAGACACAGAGACACACAGAGACACACAGAGACACACACACAGACACACACACACACAGAGACACACAGACACACAGAGACACACAGAGACACACAGACACAGAGACACAGAGACACACAGACACACAGAGACACAGAGACACACACACACACACACACACACACACAGAGAGACACAGAGACACACAGAGACACAGAGACACACACACACACAGAGACACAGAGACACAGAGACACACAGAGACACAGAGACACAGAGACACACAGAGACACAGAGACACACAGAGACACACAGAGACACACAGAGACACACACAGACACACAGACAGAGACACACACACACAGAGAGACACAAAGACACACAGAGGCACAGAGACACACAGACACACAGAGACACAGAGACACACAGACACACAGACAGAGACACAGAGACACACAGAGACACAGACACACAGACACACAGACACACAGACACAGACACAGAGACACACACACACACAAAGGAAGGTTTAATGAAACACCACTTCCTGTTTCCTGTTTCAGGACGTACCATGTGGTGATTGTTGGGGAACACAATAAAGGCTCCGGCTCCAATGAGGACATCCAGAAACTGAAGCCCGCCCAGGTGAGACCCCGTCAGCTAATCAGTATTCAGAGCACCCCCCCCTTCCTTTACCATTAACTGATCCCCCCTCCCCCAGGTGTTCACCCACCCCCTGTGGAACCCCCGCACCATCAACAACGACATCTCCCTCATCAAGCTGGCCTCGCCCGCCCGCCTGGGACCCAACGTCTCCCCCGTCTGCCTCGCAGAGTCCTCCGACAACTTCAGCGCTGGGACCACCTGCGTGACCTCCGGATGGGGGCTGACCCGCTACAATGGTGAGTCCCTATGCTAAGCTAACAGAGGCTAACGGTTAGTCGTCTCAACACTTGTTCTGTAGCGGCTTGACGATAGGTACAGACTGGAGAAAGATCTAAATGAGGCAGTCCGTTTACCGTTAGCTGATCAGGGACAGCTGAACATTAATGGGTGCGTTTGATTTCTTCCCCTGCAGCTGCCAACACCCCCAACCTGCTGCAGCAGGCCTCCCTCCCCCTGCTGTCCAACGAGCAGTGCAAGCAGCACTGGGGCAGCAACATCTCCGGAGTCATGATCTGTGCTGGAGGAGCTGGAGCCACTTCCTGCATGGTGAGGCCCCGCCCCTACCTGTCTCACCCTCTCTGTGTCTCTCCCCTTGTGTAACCTGTCTCTCTCCCCCCTGCAGGGAGACTCTGGTGGTCCTCTGGTCTGTGAGAATGCCGGAGCCTGGACTCTGGTGGGCATCGTGTCCTGGGGAAGCAGCCGCTGCTCCACCTCCACCCCCGCCGTCTACGCCCGCGTCACCGAGCTGCGCAGCTGGGTGGACCAGACCCTCACCGCCAACTAAGCAGAGGAAACCCAGCCTGATCCCCGGCCCCCCCACTGACCCCTTGACCCCCAAACCCTAATGATAAAAACTTTAAAGATCACCCTGCGTGTCTGTCCATTCATATTTACATGTGTGTGAAATATCTAATAACCACAAGGTACTTCAGAGTGAGGGGCGGCAGCTCTCACCCCCACCCCAATGATTAACACACTGTGTTTGTTTCTATTTGTGTTTTTATGGATAAATCTTCATGCCTCATATTTAAAAAGGACCGTATTCATGTTCCTCAGACTGAGGGGGAGCAGGGAGGGTCCGGGGAGTTTGACACTCAGGTCCACTGTTCTCTGGACATGGTTCTTCACCAGCTTACAACCTGCAGCGGTCAGACTGTACAACCCCCATGGCCCCCAATAGACCCCCACGGACCCTGAAAGACCACCACAGCCTCTGATAGACCTTTATTTGACCCTCTAGGTGCAATAATCACTTTTATGTGTCATTGTTTATTTGTAAAACCTCTCACTGATCTGATGCTGGAACTCACTTTTATTTCTGGCCACGTTAACGTATGTCTTTAAGTGTGACTAATGTGTGCTCTCTCTCTCTATATATATATACACATATATATATATCTATATATATATGTGTATATATGTGCATATATTCAATGTTGGCTCATATTTTATTATGGTCTGCCTTTGATCAGATCTGCTGTGAAGCTGCGGGACTCATAAAGGACTTCTGATTCTGATTGAAACACAAATAAAAATGTTAAAATTAAAGTGCAGGAAAATTATTTAAAAATCAAACTATATTTTTAAAAGCATTTCCCAACTTCTTACAATAAGACAAGTTTAAAAAGTGAACAGCTCAACTACATATGTCATACATGTAATATGAGGCAGCTGTGTAGTATGTACAGTGTTTTCGTGCAAGTACCCTATCAGAGGAGCCCCCCCCCCCAAACTATATTACATGACATGTTACTTGTTAGACGCTTTTATCCAAAGCGACTCACATACTCAATACTGTGGACAATCCCCACAGGAGCTCTTTGAGGTGAAGTGTCTCAGGGACACAACGACATGCTGACTGCAGAGGGCTTTGAACAAACAATGATTCAGGCTCTAGAGAATCAGGCTCTAGTGCATCAGTCTCTAGTGCATCAGGCTCTAATGAATCAGGCTCTAGTGCATCAGTCTCTAGTGAATCAGGCTCTAGTGAATCAGGCTCTAGTGAATCAGGCTCTAGTGAATCAGGCTCTAGTGAGTCAGGCTCTAGTGAATCAGGCTCTAGTGAATCAGGCTCTAGTGAGTCAGGCTCTAGTGAGTCAGACTCTAGTGAATCAGTCTCTAGTGCAGGGATCACCAACTACATTTGTCCAAGGGCCAAAATGTATCCAATAGACACTATCGCGGGGGGGGGGGGGGGGGTACAGGTACTGCATAAAGCTTAGCAGACTCTTCACGCTAACGAAGGATCACTTCTAGGCAGGGTTGGGAGGGTTACTTTGTAAATGTAATCAGTTACTGAATACTGAATACATGCTCTGAAAGTAATCAGAATACAGTTACAGTTACGTGTCTTATAAAAGTAACGTGTTCAGGTTACTTTTAGAATACTTTTGGAATACTTTCTTTTTCCATAACAGATGTTTTGGTGAGCAGGAGACACTTGTTTTACTGTTTTAATGGCTTATCAAGAACTCAAACACAACATCTTGGTGTCATTCTGGACAGCTCCCTCTCATCTGCACCCCACATAAAAAACATCACCCGGACTGCATTCTCCTACTGTAAACCTTTCCTTAGAATATGTTATGAATTGTAAGGTGTCCTTGGGTGCTTTGAAAGGCGCCCCTAAATAGAATGAATTATCATTATTATTATTATTATTATTATTATCTGAAACGATGTAATAACTTTTCAAACTTGTTCCAGTCACTTGCCCCATGCCTTCAGCAGCAGCAGGCCATTCACTTTGATTTGATCCCGTTATAAATGTCATCATTTCAACAATAAAGAAATGCTACATAAACGTTATCTTGCACATTTTATCTAACCATCTCCATTTCTAACTTTCAATATAGTTTAAAAGAGATCTCTCTCTCTCTCATCTGCGTGCGGGGGCGGGGCCTCACAGACACGCTGCATCTCTCTCTCGCTCACAGACATGCTGCAGCGCAGTGCAGTGTGCACACAGTTCTGCCGGTAATGAATATTACATTTTGTGAGGAAACTTTTCCACCAATAATTCCAATAAGTATTCCAAAATGTATTCACTTCAGGTTTACGAAAGTAACTGTAATCAGATTACTCGTTTTTCAAATGTAACGCCAGCTGAATACACTTAGCCTACTTGATTTTTGTATTCTGATTACGTAACGCCGTTACATATATTCCGTTACAACCCAACCCTGCTTCTAGGCTACTGTCCCGCAGCTCCTGCCTCTCTGTTGGACTCTGTCACAGCGGGGCTGCTGCTGTGGTGCGGAGCGCACAAAGCAGACTCTTCACAACGAAGGATCACTTCTTCTTCTTCTTCTTCAAGGAAGGGGAGGTTTCGCAGTACGCAGTCTACTGTCCCGCAGCTGCTGCCTCTCTGTTGGACACCGGTACTGCACCTTACTCACGAGACGTTGTAAAAAAAAATGGGTGGGGGGCGAACGCAGTAACCACTCCGCCAACGCCACAGTCACCCCCGTCGTGCGGGCCGGATGAGAATGTCTGGCGGGCCGGATGTGGCCCGCGGGCCGCCAGTTGGTGGTCACTGCTCTAGTGCATCAGTCTCTAGTGCATCAGTCTCTAGTGAATCAGGCTCTCGTGAGTCAGGCTCTAGTGAATCAGTCTCTAGTGCATCAGTCTCTAGTGCATCAGTCTCTAATGAATCAGGCTCTAGTGAATCAGGCTCTAGTGAATCAGGCTCTAGTGAGTCGGGCTCTAGTGAGTCAGGCTCTAGTGAGTCAGGCTCTAGGGAATCAGTCTCTAGTGCATCAGTCTCTAGTGCATCAGTCTCTAGTGAATCAGTCTCTAGTGAATCAGGCTCTAGTGCATCAGTCTCTAGTGAATCAGTCTCTAGTGAATCAGGCTCTAGTGAATCAGTCATTAGTGAATCAGGCTCTAGTGCATCAGTCTCTAGTGAATCAGTCTCTAGTGAATCAGGCTCTAGTGCATCAGGCTCTAGTGCATCAGGCTCTAGTGCATCAGTCTCTAGTGAATCAGTCTCTAGTGAATCAGGCTCTAGTGCATCAGGCTCTAGTGAATCAGGCTCTAGTGCATCAGGCTCTAGTGAGTCAGGCTCTAGTGCATCAGTCTCTAATGAATCAGGCTCTAGTGAATCAGGCTCTAGTGCATCAGTCTCTAATGAATCAGGCTCTAGTGAATCAGGCTCTAATGAATCAGGTTCTAGTGAATCAGGCTCTAGTGCATCAGTCTCTAATTAATCAGGCTCTAGTGAATCAGTCTCTAATGAATCAGGCTCTAGTGAATCAGGCTCTAATGAATCAGGGTCTAGTGAATCAGGCTCTAGTGCATCAGTCTCTAGTGCATCAGGCTCTAGTGAATCAGGCTTTAGTGCATCAGGCTCTAGTGAATCAGGCTCTAATGAATCAGGCTCTAGTGAATCAGGCTCTAATGAATCAGTCTCTAGTGAATCAGGCTCTAGTGCATCAGTCTCTAATGAATCAGGCTCTAGTGAATCAGGCTCTAATGAATCAGGCTCTAGTGAATCAGGCTCTAGTTAATCAGGCTCTAGTGCATCAGTCTCTAATGAATCAGGCTCTAGTGAATCAGGCTCTAGTTAATCAGACTCTAGTGAGTCAGGCTTTAGTGAATCAGGCTCTAGTGAATCAGGCTCTAGTGAATCAGGCTCTAGTGCATCAGGCTCTAGTGAATCAGGCTCTAATGAATCAGGCTCTAGTGAATCAGGCTCTAATGAATCAGGCTCTAGTGAATCAGGCTCTAGTGCATCAGTCTCTAATGAATCAGGCTCTAGTGAATCAGGCTCTAGTGAATCAGGCTCTAGTGAGTCAGGCTCTAGTGAATCAGGCTCTAGTGAATCAGGCTCTAGTGAATCAGGCTCTAGTGAGTCAGGCTCTAGTGAATCAGGCTCTAGTGAATCAGGCTCTAGTGAATCAGGCTCTAGTGCATCAGGCTCTAGTGAATCAGGCTCTAGTGAATCAGGCTCTAGTGAATCAGGCTCTAATGAATCAGGCTCTAGTGCATCAATCTCTAGTGAGTCAGGCTCTAGTGAATCAGGCTCTAGTGAATCAGGCTCTAGTGAATCCGGCTCTAGTGCATCAGGCTCTAGAGAATCAGGCTATAATGAATCAGGCTCTAGTGAATCAGGCTCTAGTGAATCAGGCTCTAGTGCATCAGGCTCTTGTGAATCAGGCTCTAATGAATCAGGCTCTAGTGAATCAGGCTCTAATGAATCAGGCTCTAGTGCATCAATCTCTAATGAATCAGGCTCTAGTGAATCAGGCTCTAGTGAATCAGGCTCTAGTGAATCAGGCTCTAATGAATCAGGCTCTAGTGAATCAGGCTCTAGTGAATCAGGCTCTAGTGAATCAGGCTCTAGTTAATCAGGCTCTAGTGAGTCAGGCTCTAGTGAATCAGGCTCTAGTGAATCAGGCTCTAGTGAATCAGGCTCTAGTGCATCAGGCTCTAGTGAATCAGGCTCTAATGAATCAGGCTCTAGTGAATCAGGCTCTAATAAATCAGGCTCTAGTGAATCAGGCTCTAGTGAATCATGCTCTAGTGAGTCAGGCTCTAGTTAATCAGGCTCTAGTGAATCAGGCTCTAGTGAATCAGGCTCTAGTGAGTCAGGCTCTAGTGAATCAGGCTCTAGTGAATCAGGCTCTAGTGAATCAGGCTCTAGTGCATCAGGCTCTAGTGAATCAGGCTCTAATGAATCAGGCCCCACACCTCCAAACAGAGCCCCCCATCTCTACACAGAGCCCCCCACCTCCACACAGAGCCCCCCACCTCCACACAGATCCCCCCCACCTCCACACTTGCCCCTTTCACACCAACGCGTTTTCAGCTCCGGCTCGGAGCTGGAGCCTGAAAAGAGCCGGTTTTTCCTGTTCACACCGCAGCGGCGCCGCCTCTTAGCTCCGGAATCCGGTTCACTTCCAGCTCCAAAAAATGGTCGGTCTAGAGGCAAGAGCTTCGGAGCTAAGAGGTGGCGTCGCTTACGTCTCTCTTACATCGAGGCGTGCAGGAAACTAAACCCACCTCCCCTGAACATGGGTCGACTGTCATGCCTGCCTACAAGCAGTAGTGCTTATAAACACACTTTATAACGTCAACACTAACCAGGCTGCGTGTGGTTCTGTTTATTTCTACCTTACTTTGACCATCCGTTCACTGTTATTGATCATTGTGGAGAGAGGCAGACGTTTTGTTTTATAGCAGCTATCTGATGGAATCAATACATGGGCTGCACAGGTTGTCGTGTCCGACTATCACAAGTAGAATCATAATAAAAATACGCCGGTAAAATGTGCCTGTAGAAAACTGTTTATGCCACAATAGGATAGCAATAGCAAGTAGTCAGTTTAGCTTCGGTTGCTATGCTAACATCACCCATTTTATACCAGAGAAACGTTCATAACAGCGCTGTGATACCAAACAGCGTCAATTCAGACTGACACACATTCACTTAAGGGGAACTGGGGATATGTATCAGCTGCTTGTGTGAGTCGGACAGTGAATACTTTAGAGCGGCCGCTGCAGTGTGAGCTAACCGGGAGCTAACGGGAGAATAAACTCCTGTGGAAGAGCAGCCAACACTGCAGCGGTCGGTAAATGCCGCAGAAACACATTAATAAACAATGAACCACGGCACTCTGGAGAAAAGCATAAGGTTGGAGAAGTCGTTATTCAATTTAATCTGGCTTCGTGTGATTAAAAGCAACACGATCATCGACCCGACGCAGTTCCCCGTTGTTGTTGTTGTGAGCGCCGTAACGCCGTTGGGGAGCAAATCAGCGATATAAACGGTGACGTCATGACGCAGCAGCGGCAGCACCAGTCGGGCTCTGGGCGGTGTGAACAGAGCGGGGGCAGAAAAGGGAAACCGGAGCTGAACCAGAAAAACTCTAGCTCGGAGCTAGAAAGGGAAAAGCGCTGGTGTGAAAGCCGCAACAGAGCCCCCCACCTCCACACAGAGCCCCCCTACCTCCACACAGAATCCCCCACATCCACACAGAGCCCAACACCTCCACACAGAGCCCCCCCACCTCCACACAGAGCCCCCCACCTCCACACAGAGCCCCCGACCTCCGCACAGAGCCCCACACCTCCACACAGAGCCCCCCACCCCACCTCCACAC
>JAPTMU010000033.1:80000-102500 GCA_028583405.1 Pogonophryne albipinna | reverse complement strand
GAATGAATGCTAATGTTAGCTTTTGGCTCAGGAATGAATGCTAATGTTAGCTTTTGGCTCAGGAATGAATGCTAATGTTAGCGTTTAGCTCCGGAATTCATGCTAATGTTAGCTTTTGGCTCAGGAATGAATGCTAATGTTAGCGTTTAGCTCAGGAATTCATGCTAATGTTAGCTTTTAGCTCAGGAATTCATGCTAATGTTAGCTTTTAGCTCAGGAATTCATGCTAATGTTAGCTTTTAGCTCAGGAATTCATGCTAATGTTAGCTTTTAGCTCAGGAATGAATGCTAATGTTAGCTTTTGGCTCAGGAATGTAAAGCGTCCTGTTCCTGAGTGTTCAGGTAGTCTGAGTTGTTGTTGACGGTGGTTGTTTGTGTTTGTTTGTTTTTGTGTTTGTTGTGCAGCTGCTGACACCCCCTCCCTGCTGCAGCAGGCCTCCCTCCCCCTGCTCACCAACGATGAGTGCCGTCGCTTCTGGGGAAGTAAAATCAGCGATCTGATGATCTGCGCCGGAGCCTCCGGAGCCTCGTCCTGCATGGTGAGGCTGGAACTGGAACACGCCACTGTGCGGTTGGATTTGCAGCAACCTAACAATATTGTTTTGGACCGATTAATATAAATCTGTGTGTGTGTGTGTTTCCTCAGGGAGACTCTGGTGGTCCTCTGATCTGTGAGAAGGCTGGAGCCTGGACTCTGGTGGGCATCGTGTCCTGGGGCAGTGGTACCTGCACCCCCACCATGCCCGGGGTCTACGCCCGCGTCACCGAGCTGCGCAGCTGGATGGACCAGACCATCGCTGCCAACTAAAGCTGTCTGAACCTCAATAAAACCCTCTGAAACACTTCCTGTGCTGTGCTTTGTTCACCGGGCAGATGTTAGCCGTGTTAGCGTGTTGTGAAAAAAGCTGGATGTCTTAGCATAGCTTAGCATAAAGACCGGAAGCAGGGGAGAAGCAGTTAGCTCCCTCATTTATTAATGAGCTTGTGTCACACTTTATGTAGCCTCACCCTGAGGTAGGCGGCCTGTGCTGCAGATACCGATATCTACTGGAGAGCAGAACGAATATAGGACACAAAGGGATGCACGTTAGCTAAAACCATGCATGCTCAACTTAGCACAAATGAGCTCACGTGTTCTTGCCTGTTCTCGCGGTTCCACAGCGGCATTTAGCTTAGCTTAAGCCGTTAGCAGATACTGTCTAGCGGCTAATAAGCTTAATATCATCGACTCTGTATTTTACACACTGATTTTCCTGACTGGTTTTAACATCACCACCATCTTAACCCTCCTGTTGTGTTCCGGTCAAATCTGACCGATTTACTACTTTCGGCACACGTAACTTTTGTGTTTTTCATTTGATTGCATCGAGGCTTTATTTAACCAGATGAAAGCATTGAGATAAAATGTCATTTACAATGCTGACCTGGCCAAGAAGGCAGCAACGTAAGCCGGAGGATATCCTCCACAGTAAACATTTGAACGTATACAATTGCTAATCACCACATTCATTGAATTTTGGGTGGTTTAGTCAACTTTGTAACACCCATGGTTAGTGCTGCGTACCTGGACTCACATTCAGGTTCAGGTCCGGACTCAAGTCCAGAGGTTCAAGTTCAGGTCCGGACATATAAGTCCGGACCTGAACCCATGGCTTGTGTCAAGTTGTGTGAGTAACTAAAGTGAACTTATTTTGAGCTAATTATCAATTGAAAATTAACTCATAATCAACTCAAATTCAAACTCGTCAGGTTTATTGTGCTCCCTTCCAACTTGTGTCTACATTTCTCTACAAAGTACAAATGTAAAAAAAAAACTTTTTGCCATTTAGTCTACAAATGACTTATGACAGCAACTACAGTGAACTACTACAAAGTTCAAACATTTATTTCATTTACCAAACAAAAGTAACCAAACAGTCCCTGAGCTGACTGAGCCTAAATCCCTAAAACGTTGCTGAAAGGTAGAGTAGACTATACGCATTACATTGTTACACACCTACTATACAGTATAGGCTACACTGTAGTGACTGTACAGTCAGAGTGTACTGTACGTCTGTCAGAGATGTTCACAAGTCTTTTTTTGCAAGTCCAAGTCAAGTCTCAAGTCTTTGGTCACGAGTCCAAGTCAAGTCTCAAGTCTTTGTGGGGTGAGACTTGATCAAGTCTCAAGTCTTTGGTCACGAGTCCAAGTCAAGTCTCAAGTCTTTGGTCACGAGTCCAAGTCAAGTCTCAAGTCTTTGTGGGGTGAGACTTGATCATGTCTCAAGTCTTTGGTCACGAGTCCAAGTCAAGTCTCAAGTCTCTAAAAAATAAAAATCTCATGTCTCTTCTGGTTGTAATAAGCCTTCTATTGTCTGCTGCTATCCAGTCTGTTAAGAATACTGCACAGCTATATCTAAGAAATTCAAAGCATTTACTGTATTATTATCACTCCTATATCTATTAGCATACAGTATCAGTACTGATTAGTTGTTTGTTATATGATCACTTTAAACAGGCTATTGCAATGCAATATGAGGAAAAACATCACACTTTAGCTAAATGCAAACAACTTATAAGCAAAACACTTCAGAATCAGAAATCAGTATCACAAATACTTTATTAATCCCCCGCAGGGAAACTGTGTTAAAAGTAAACATTTGTTCTGTGCCATTTGCAACTAAAAAACTATTGCTGCAATATTATCTGAAATATACTGAACTGGTGATATTAAAACATGACCTGTTCCAAAAGAGATATCTACCATTAACACCATTTACCAGCCAAATGCTGGTAAATCATCAAGTGGCTGGTTCTGTATGTTGCACGCACCAGCCAAAAATAACAATGGCAATCTATTGAGTGGCTGGTAACATTTCAACATTCACTAGGCTAGCCATTTGGCCAGTGGACAAAAATGTTAAAATTTGACCTCTGCAACCGTATTGTTTAATTACACTTTTAAGTCTACTATAAATAAACATATTCCTCTATCCTCTCACTCAAAGCCAGTGTAATGGTAACCTGATAAACCTGTAACATTAACGTTACGTGGTCAACAATAAACCTGTAACCTGCCTATAAACAGACAGATGTATTTATGTATGTAACTATGTATTTTTCTACGTTTAACGTTAGCCAGTAGATGGTGGCAGCGGAACGTAATGATTAACGTTACCGACCTTTTTTATGTCATGTCAAGAGTTGGATGTCAACGCCACTCAACGCAAACAAGTGTGACAAGCAAACATTCACTCATCTTTTCAAATATTCAGTTACAAAGCTAGTAGCAAGCTAAGTTAACATTACATAGCTGCTGCTGAGCTAAACATGTTTGCTAACCGTCCATATGCGTTAATGTGACTGACCTCTCCGGGTGAGTTTTCAAGTGCCTGATGAAATTTGACGTTGTTGCACCAGCATCCTTGATTTTAATATTGCAGACTTTGCAGTGTGCGCTCCTTTTGTTGGTGCCGCCGGCGTTTTGTTCAAAGTTTTTATAGTTGAACTTAATTATAAGCGGTACAGCTGAAGGTGTGCCACCGGTCGCCATGGTGTTACCATGATGTTAATGTTAAAGGTGGGGTAGGTAAGTTTGAGAAACCGGCTCGAGATACACTTTTTGTTATATTCCATGGAATGCTCTTAACATCCCGATAGCAATGAATATCTGAAGTGCTTTGAAGCCGTGGTGCTGTAAAAAGCACGACCAATCATCTGAGCCGGCTAAAGTAACTGGATGGCCTACCTGCCTGTCAGCCTCCCATCGGGGCACACACTTATCTCGTGCCCTCATTGGTCATGTGCGCGTTCGTGTGTGTTGGAGGAGGGGCTCTTTAAGGAAGTGGCAGATTTTCTCCGGTTGTGTATTTTCAAATTCTAGCGATCTCGAGTCGGTTTCTCAAACTTACCTACCCCACCTTTAATACGCCAAAAATAGAAAACACAATGATTGTTCACAAGTCCCAAAACACGAGTCCAAGTCGAGTCCGAAGTCTTTTGAGCAGGAGTCCAAGTCAAGTCTGAAGTCTCTTTGTGTGCGACTTAAGTGCGACTCGAGTCCGAGTCACAAACTCGAGTCCCCATCTCTGACGTCTGTACACCATGTCTTTTCTACAACTCTACATGTGTACATTATACAGTATACTACATACATAGTGATGTACATACTGTTAGAAATTAAAATCAATGTTGATATGGCGCATTTTTTTTTTAATATTGAAGTTAAAAGTATCAATCTGGTGCACTTTGAGAGCAACATTATCCCTACCTTAATAATACCTTAAAGCGGACAAAAGGCACTGGAGAACACATATTCATTAACACCATTAATGAAGCAAGCTAATGCCTTAACTCACTCAAATAGTCGTTTACTTATTAAGGTGAAACGAATGTGCGTAGAGTTTTAAAGGATCCGGATAGTCTCACCTTGATTCTGGCGCATTGCTTATCGTTTTATAGATCTATTCTCATCCACCATCTTTGTTTGTGACGTAAAGAGTGTAAGAGTCACGTTTCTGACTGTTGCCTGTCAGTTCCGTTGCTATGGTTCCGTTGTTATGTGTACTGAAACGAGAGCCGGTATAATTCCACTTGCGAAAACAAAATAAAAATTGGAATACGTTATTTTAGTGTCTTAAAAGTAGACTGAGGTATGAAGGGTTATAATTATTTTTAGTCATGTTCTGTATACACACTAACATATAAGGGTATACTTAGTGTGGTTACTCCATGTTTACTAGCTATAACATTAACGTTACATCACTCTTTTTCACTTCACTCAGTCAGCCAGAGTGCAGATATCACCATTAGATTCACAAACCTGAAACATCATCCATTTCTTCACTGCTGGTGATGACATTGTTGTCAGCTGCTGATACTGCTGCTGCTGCAGCTTGTGGCGCCTGCTTCGATGACAATAACTTTCTAATATCCATAACTGTATAGGCTATTAGCTTAAAACTCGTCAGGCACTAGGAAGGATCACTTCTTCTTCAGGGCAGGGAAGGCTACGCAGGCTAATGTCCCGCAGCGGCTGCCTCTCTGGTGGGCTCCGGTACTGCACATTACTCACGAGATGTTTTCAACTAAAAACTTTATTTTTTATTTTTTTTAAGTGAAACATCCGGCGCTTGAGCCCAAGTAGCCACCCCCTAGCGCCGCCACTGGAGCAGACCAGTCACTCACCCTTTTAGCTGATGTCAGAGCCAAGAGCAGAGCTACTTTGGCTGACAAGAACTTCAGGGGAACCTGATCCAAAGGTGCAAATGGAGCTTTACTCAGTGCGCGTAACACTAAAGCCAAAACCCATTGAGGCGACAAAGCGCGAGACACAGGTCTGAGTCTCTGTGCTCCCGTAGAAAACGTTTTGTCAGAGGGTGACTAAACACCGTGCTGACACCAATCTACGTGGCAAGATGAAACGGTGCTATAAGCCAATTCCTGTCCAGCAACAGCTGGAGGAACGACAGCACGAGGTTAGGGGGCCCGTAACGGGGTCCAGGCTTTTCCCTACACACCAAACGGAACATTGTCCATTTGGCTATGTAGGATGCTCTGGTGTGTTCAGCAGCTGCGCCGATCGTACACCTCCCTGGCGATATATGTAGGCCGCCGCTGCTTTGTTGTCTGTACAATCAACATATGCTGATTGTACAGCAACGGGGCAAAGTGCTGGATTACTCTCCATACGGAGAAACAGATATATATAAAGGCTAGATGGCTCAAGGGGGAGTCGCCAGCATAGCTCACCAGTGGCCATCTTGCCACAGTCAACAACTACTGCTACAGCTGTTGTGAGGTGAGTGAACTGCACAGAAATGCTCTTCTCGCAGAAACCTTGTCTGATTTACAAACGGTTTGGTTTATTATAAACGTTATTATCATGGCTATGATACAGAAGACAACAAGACATGTTGAAAAAAAAAGTTCATGATTATAATTATAAGTATGCAGTATCATAACTACATATTTGATGTTTATAACAAACCAAACCGTTTGAAAATTGGTTGAAAATTGAGCAATTATGATTATTTCAATAGAGCACCAGAGAAATGATGTTATGAGTGAGCGAGCTGCCTGTGGCAAGATGGCCGCCATGTGGCAACGTCGGTCTCCGTTGGCCAGCAGCGCGGCTGAGTCATCTAGTGTTTATATATATCTATGGTCTGGATTGCTTCTGAGAAGGGGGCGGAAGTGTACCCCCTAAGATAACCCAGGTGTCACCGCTCACCTGCCAAAGGTTCCACCTTGGCGCTACTTACTCTTACGGCCCGTCCACACAGCGGCGTGCGTTTAAGCTTGGCGGTGGGCCTGTCTGAAGCTTGGGGAGTTCTCGCGAGCAACGCGACCAATAACCACGTGAATCTCCCGCCCCCCAAACAGGTGAAAACCTCCCAGTTTCACCCACTGTCTCTGCCTCCTCCCTCCATGCCTGGCTCCTCCGGTTTGTATCCCGGTAGGTGAACAGGGACTGATGGTACAGCACCGGGTGATTCCCTACCGCTACCATTAATTTCTCCTCCATTTTTTGGAATATGAGAAAATGACCTGTCTCTCCCAGCATACACGCGGTTTGATTGGCTAGCGCTTGTACTGGCAGATTTGCATAAACGGGATTTGATTGGCTGACGCTTCCACCGAAGCTTCAGAAGCTTCAAAAGTTGAACATTTCTCAACCTAACATCCTCTAGGGGAGGTTTTTATTTTTTATTTTGAAGTTAAATGCATCAATCTGGTGCACTTTGAGGCCCATCTATCAACACCCATATGAAACAGAATTGTAAACAGATTTTTTTTTTCTGAATGCTTATTTTACAAATCACTCCTTTTTTAACTGTATTTTTGTTTTACTGTCCTAAAGTATGAATTGGAACACACTTCATTTTAAAGTATTCTCTTTTTTTTAGAACTAGATTAAGATGGACTTTTATTAATCCCTCGTGGGGAAATTGTTTCTCTGCATTTGACCCATCCTAGTGTTAGGAGCAGTGTGCTGCCATTTTGAACGACGCCCGGGGAGCAGTGTCTATACTATATATAGTACTATATTATAGTGCACTATAATGATCATAGACATTACATTGCATTTAGCTGACGCTTTTATCCAAAGTGACTTACAATAACTGCATTGACCAAGAAGATACATCGGTCGTGCTAACAGCAGTGTATGTTCCGCAGTGTATGTTGACGCGGACAACAACACACCGCTGGACAAGCTGTTTGGTGTTATTCGGCCAATCAGAGCACACCTCACTGCTGCTGCTTCGTGCTGACAGAAACTGAGACGGGACAGACCCGTGACTATACAGCGCTGGAGTGTGTCGGAGTCAGCTCTGCAGGACTGCTTTGAATCTACGGAGTGGTGTGTGTTTGAGGACAACAACACGGTCATCTGCTACATTGGGAAATGCATCGATGACTTGGTGCCGAAGGTTACTGTACGAACATTCCCGGATCAAAAGCCCTGATAAACAGCGAGGTGCACTAACCCCAGCCACAAACTGTTCAGTCTGCTGCCGTCTGACAGGCGGTCCCGCAGCATAAGGACTAAGACCACCAGACTCAGGGACAGCTTCATCCCACAGGCCAGAAGACTGTTAAACACCTGAACTGCTGAAACAACAGCCATAACATTCAACTGTTTGCAACTTTAAAAAACGATTCATCTTATATACCATATTCCAATTACTGTATATTACTTATAGAGAATATTCTTGCACTATTTCTATTTCTATTCTACTTTATTATATTTACCTGCACTATTTATCTGTTTTATTGTGTTGCTCTGTTGTAGGAGCCTGTGTCGTTGTGTCCCTGAACACACCTCACCCTGTGGGGACTGTCCTCAGCGTGTCGTTGTGTCCCTGAATACACCTCACCCTGTGGGGACTGTCCTCAGCATGTCGTTGTGTCCCTGAACACACCTCACCCTGTGGGGACTGTCCTCAGCATGTCGTTGTGTCCCTGAACACACCTCACCCCGGCTGTCCTCAGCATGTCGTTGTGTCCCTGAACACACCTCACCCTGTGGGGACTGTCCTCAGCGTGTCGTTGTGTCCCTGGGACACACCTCACCCTGTGGGGACTGTCCTCAGCGTGTCGTTGTGTCCCTGGGACACACCTCAACCTGTGGGGACTGTCCTCAGCGTGTCGTTGTGTCCCTGAACACACCTCACCCTGTGGGGACTGTCCTCAGCGTGTCGTTGTGTCCCTGAACACACCTCACCCTGTGGGGGCTGTCCTCAGCGTGTCGTTGTGTCCCTGAACACAACTCACCCTGTGGGGACTTTCCTCAGCGTGTCGTTGTGTCCCTGAACACACCTCACCCTGTGGGGACTGTCCTCAGCGTGTCGTTGTGTCCCTGAACACACCTCACCCTGTGGGGACTGTCCTCAGCATGTCGTTGTGTCCCTGAACACACCTCACCCTGTGGGGACAGTCCTCAGCATGTCGTTGTGTCCCTGAACACACCTCACCCTGTGGGGACTGTCCTCAGCATGTCGTTGTGTCCCTGAACACACCTCACCCTGTGGGGACTGTCCTCAGCATGTCGTTGTGTCCCTGAACACACCTCACCATGTGGGAACTGTCCTCAGCATGTCGTTGTGTCCCTGAACACACCTCACCCTGTGTGGACTGTCCTCAGCATGTCGTTGTGTCCCTGCACACACCTCACCCTGTGGGGACTGTCCTCAGCGTGTCGTTGTGTCCCTGAACACACCTCACCCTGTGGGGAGTGTCCTCAGCGTGTCGTTGTGTCCCTGAACACACCTCACCCTGTGTGGACTGTCCTCAGCATGTCGTTGTGTCCCTGAACACACCTCACCCTGTGGGGACTGTCCTCAGCATGTCGTTGTGTCCCTGAACACACCTCACCCCGGCTGTCCTCAGCATGTCGTTGTGTCCCTGCACACACCTCACCCTGTGGGGACTGAACACACCTCACCCTGTGTGGACTGTCCTCAGGATGTAGTTGTGTCCCTGAACACACCTCACCCTGTGGGGACTGTCCTCAGCATGTCGTTGTGTCCCTGAACACACCTCACCCTGTGGGGACTGTCCTCAGCATGTCGTTGTGTCCCTGACACACCTCACCCTGTGGGGACTGTCCTCAGCATGTCGTTGTGTCCCTGAACACACCTCACCCTATGGGGACTGTCCTCATCATGTCGTTGTGTCCCTGAACACACCTCACCCTGTGGGGACTGTCCTCAGCATGTCGTTGTGTCCCTGAACACACCTCACCCTGTGGGGACTGTCCTCAGCATGTCGTTGTGTCCCTGAACACACCTCACCCCGGCTGTCCTCAGCGTGTCGTTTTGTCCCTGAACACACCTCACCCCGGCTGTCCTCAGCATGTCGTTGTGTCCCTGAACACACCTCACCCTGTGGGGACTGTCCTCAGCGTGTCGTTGTGTCCCTGAACACACCTCACCCCGGCTGTCCTCAGCGTGTCATTGTGTCCCTGAACACACCTCAACCTGTGGGAACTGTCCTCAGCATGTCGTTGTGTCCCTGAACACACCTCACCCTGTGGGGACTGTCCTCAGCGTGTCGTTGTGTCCCTGAACACACCTCACCCTGTGGGGACTGTCCTCAGCATGTCGTTGTGTCCCTGAACACACCTCACCCTGTGGGGACTGTCCTCAGCATGTCGTTGTGTCTCTGAACACACCTCACCCTGTGGGGACTGTCCTCAGCATGTCGTTGTGTCCCTGAACACACCTCACCCTGTGGGGACTGTCCTCAGCGTGTCGTTGTGTCCCTGAACACACCTCACCCTGTGGGGACTGTCCTCAGCGTGTTGTTGTGTCCGTGAACACACCTCACCCTGTGGGGACTGTCCTCAGCATGTCGTTGTGTCCCTGAACACACCTCACCCTGTGGGGACTCTAACCCTAACCAGCTCACCGAGGTCTATCAATCAATCAATCAATCAATGTTTATTTAGATAGCCCAATATCACAAATGTTACATTTGTCTCAGTGGACTTCACAGTTTGTACAAAATATCAGTATGACAATACAACACCCTCTGTCCTTAGACCCTCACATCGTACAAGGAAAAACTTCCGAAGAAAACCCACAGTTTTAAAGGGAAAAATGGGAGAAACCTCAGGGAGAGCAACAGAGGAGGGATCCCTCTCCCAGGACGGACAGACGTGCAATAGATGCCGTGTGTAAATTGAAAAGATAATACATTTGCAACATAGGTAGTCCAAATGTTTGGAAATGAATGTGTGTATAATAGGAAGATGAATCCACGAGGATATCCATCCAGGACCTATGATCCATGACCACAGCCACGACTCAAGATCCAGGGCTCGCGATGCAGGACACAGGACCGCAGGATCATCCATGACTCCGGATCCCAGCGTATATAGACACCAAAAAGAAAGAAATTTGGGGAAGCTGGGTTAATCGGAACATGAGAGTACACAGGTATAGACAGAGAGAAGGAAGAAGTAAGATGTCCCCCGACAAACTAAGCCTATCAGCAAAACTAGGGGCTGAATCTAATCAGCCCTAACTATAAGCTTTATCAAAAAGGAAGGTCTTAAGCGCACTCTTAAAAACGGATAGGGTGTCTGCCGCCCGAACACAAACTGGAAGCTGATTCCACAAATGTGGAGCTTGATAAGAAAAGGCTCTGGCTCCCATTGTACTTTTAGAGACTCTAGGAACAACCAAAAACCCTGCATTCTTGGAACGCAATGCCCTAGTAGGACAGTAGGGTATAATGAGTTCTTTAAGGTAAGATGGCGCCTGCCCATTAAGGGCTTTGTAGGCGAGAAGAAGAATTTTAAATTCTATCCTGTGTTCTATAGGGAGCCAGTGTAAGGCAGCCAGAACAGGAGTAATGTGGTCCCTTTTCCTAACTCTGGTTAGTACACGAGCTGCAGCATTTTGAATCAGCTGAAGCGACTTGACTGACTTCTTGGTACACCCTGATAATAAAGAGTTACAATAATCCAGCCTTGAAGTAACAAATGCATGGACTAGTTTCTCTGCATCGTTTTGAGGCAAGATATGCCTGATTTTTGCAATGTTACGTAGATGGAAGTAGGCGGTCCTTGAAATTGATTTTATGTGGGCGTTAAAGGATAAATCCTGATCAAATATAACACCAAGTTTCCTTACAGTCTCACTGGAGGCCAAATTAATGCCATCCATAGTTAGTATATATTTAGATCATTTGTTTCGTAGATTCTTCGGGCCAAGTACAATAACTTCAGTTTTGGTCGTGTTTAACATCAAAAAGTTTAAGGTCATCCACGTTTTTAAGTCCTTGAGGCAGTCTTGAATTTTATTTAGATGATTAATTTCATCAGGCTTGATTGATAAATATAGTTGAGTATCATCTGCATAACAATGAAAATTTACAGAATGATTCCTTATAATATTGCCTAACGGAAGCATATATAATGTGAACAAAATAGGTCCGAGCACTGAGCCCTGTGGCACTCCATGGCTAACTTTGGTTTGCGTGGAAGATTCATCATTGACATGTACAAACTGAGAGCGTTCAGATAGATAGGACCTAAACCAGCCTAAAGCAGTTCCCTGTATGCCAACTAAGTGCTCTAGTCTTTGCAATAAGATATCATGGTCGATAGTATCAAATGCAGCACTGAGATCGAGCAAAACAAGAATAGAGACAAGTCCCTTGTCAGAGGCTATTAGAATGTCATTTGTGACTTTAACCAGAGCTGTCTCTGTGCTATGATGTGTTCTGATGTCTACCGACCAAAGGGTTGCTGAATAACACGTTTTATTTAGACATGGGATAACTACAATAGGGCTGCAACAAACGACTCATTTGATAATGGATGAATCTATCGATTCATGAAACGACTCATTTGATAATGGATGAATCTATCGATTCATGAAACGACTCATTTGATAATGGATGAATCTATCGATTCATGAAACGACTAATCGACTATTCGGACTATTACTGTACGCCTTGCACAATTTCTCAAGCGCTCTGATTTAGCCATCAACTTTTAGATTTAGCTGGAGGTTGTTTTAGGCATGTGGAAACTAGCAATGAAGACAATAAAGATGAATACTTGATTCAAAAATACATATATTATTAAATTAACAAATTGTTTACAAAACTAACTTTGCTTTTGATGTGAAATAAATAATATTTCACATCAAAAGAAACAACAATGTTTTAACAAATCATATTAAATAATGTGATGACAGAACTGTGAACAGAATAGCTGAAACTTTAACAAACTAAATAACTCAGTTTCCTCTAATCATTAACCCATGTTTGTATCACGGAGTTAACTCCGTGTGTTGCTGCTAGCATACAGAACACCTGACGTGGAAATGTTCCTCGTGGATGGGGGGGGGGGGGGGGGGCTACAGAGCTGCTAGAAAGACAGTGGAACCCGGTGCATTCCTCCGTCTGGATGTGGAGCACTTTTGATAAATGTTTAGACAAACTGCTCGTGTTTCCGCCCTGACATGCTGAACTCTCTTGGCAACGAGCATCGTCCACCTCAAGACGGGTAACATGTAACCACACCTTGGAGCACTTCTCTCCGCCATCCCCGCCGTGTGTTGCTGCATGGAGCAGTTGCGTGTGTGTTGCTGCATGGAGCAGCTGCGTGTGTGTGTTGCTGCATGGAGCAGCTGCGTGTGTGTGTTGCTGCATGGAGCAGCCGCGTGTGTGTGTGTTGCTGCATGGAGCAGCTGTGTGTGTTGCTGCATGGAGCAGCTGTGTGTGTGTGTGTGTGTGTTGCTGCATGGAGCAGCCGCGTGTGTGTGTGTTGCTGCATGGAGCAGCTGTGTGTGTGTGTTGCTGCATGGAGCAGCTGGGTGTGTTGCTGCATGGAGCAGCTGCGTGTGTGTGTGTTGCTGCATGGAGCAGCTGCGTGTGTATGTTGCTGCATGGAGCAGCTGTGTGTGTGTGTTGCTGCATGGAGCAGCTGTGTGTGTATGTTGCTGCATGGAGCAGCTGTGTGTGTGTGTGTTGCTGCATGGAGCAGCTGCGTGTGTGTGTTGCTGCATGGAGCAGCTGTTTGTGTGTGTTGCTGCATGGAGCAGCTGCGTGTGTGTGTTGCTGCATGGAGCAGCTGTGTGTGTGTGTTGCTGCATGGAGCAGCTGTGTGTGTGTGTTGCTGCATGGAGCAGCTGCGTGTGTGTGAACTGCCCCGCCCCCTCTCACACAGACAAGGAGAGAGAGATCTCGTCTGGATTGGAAAGATCAAAAATACACCGACCATAGACGCATTTGTTTGTCTTTTTGCATGTAAGAAACGAGTTGGCGACACTAAGACTGCGAGATAATGTTTGTGTAGCAATAATACATGACCTTTCTCAACTCGCTACTCGGAGGGAAGTCGCTGTCATATGCCTTGTGAACACTCCGATAATGCCTCTCCACGTTACCTTTCTTTGGCAGAGCGACGCTTGCATTACAAATAAGGCAAATAACCTTTGAATGTGACATCAAACAAATATTCTTCCTCCCATTCTGGGTGGAAGAGGTTTGTCTTTAGCTTCTTGCTCGGTCCCGAACTCATTTTGTTGTTTGTCTCTTGTTTGTCTCTTTAACTTAATTTGAGTGTTCCCGGCACTTGACTGATTTTGTATCGCTTTGCATTCTGGGTTAACAGACTGGAAAGCGATAGGTTGCTTTTTCTGTCAATCAAGTAAACTCCTGAATGAAGTGGCAGGGAGGCCAAGGGAGGAGGGATCAATCAATCAATCAATCAATGTTTATTTATATAGCCCAATATCACAAATGTTACATTTGTCTCAGTGGACTTCACAGTTTGTACAAAATATCAGTATGACAATACGACACCCTCTGTCCTTAGACCCTCTGTCCTTAGACCCTTTGTCCTTAGACCCTCACATCGTACAAGGAAAAACTTCCGAAGAAAACCCACTGTTTTAAAGGGAAAAATGGGAGAAACCTCAGGGAGAGCAACAGAGGAGGGATCCCTCTCCCAGGACGGACAGACGTGCAATAGATGCCGTGTGTAAATTGAAAAGATAATACATTTGCAACATAGGTAGTCCAAATGTTTGGAAATGCATGTGTGTATAATAGGAAGATGAATCCACGAGTATATCCATCCAGGACCTATGATCCATGACCACAGCCACGACTCAAGATCCAGGGCTCGCGATGCAGGACACAGGACCGCAGGATCATCCATGACTCCGGATCCCAGCGTATATAGACACCAAAAAGAAAGAAATTTGGGGAAGCTGGGTGAATCGGAACATGAGAGTACACAGGTATAGACAGAGAGAAGGAAGAAGTAAGATGTCCCCCGACAAACTAAGCCTATCAGCAAAACTAGGGGCTGAATCTAATCAGCCCTAACTATAAGCTTTATCAAAAAGGAAGGTCTTAAGCGCACTCTTAAAAACGGATAGGGTGTCTGCCGCCCGAACACAAACTGGAAGCTGATTCCACAAATGTGGAGCTTGATAAGAAAAGGCTCTGGCTCCCATTGTACTTTTAGAGACTCTAGGAACAACCAACAACCCTGCATTCTTGGAACGCAATGCCCTAGTAGGACAGTAGGGTATAATGAGTTCTTTAAGGTAAGATGACGCCTGCCCATTAAGGGCTTTGTAGGCGAGAAGAAGAATTTTAAATTCTATCCTGTGTTCTATAGGGAGCCAGTGTAAGGCAGCCAGAACAGGAGTAATGTGGTCCCTTTTCCTAACTCTGGTTAGTACACGAGCTGCAGCATTTTGAATCAGCTGAAGCCACTTGACTGACTTCTTGGTACACCCTGATAATAAAGAGTTACAATAATCCAGCCTTGAAGTAACAAATGCATGGACTAGTTTCTCTGCATCGTTTTGAGGCAAGATATGCCTGATTTTTGCAATGTTACGTAGATGGAAGTAGGCGGTCCTTGAAATTGATTTTATGTGGGCGTTAAAGGATAAATCCTGATCAAATATAACACCAAGATTCCTTACAGTCTCACTGGAGGCCAAATTAATGCCATCCATAGTTAGTATATCTTTAGATAATTTGTTTCGTAGATTCTTCGGGCCAAGTACAATAACTTCAGTTTTGGTCGTGTTTAACATCAAAAAGTTTAAGGTCATCCACGTTTTTAAGTCCTTGAGACAGTCTTGAATTTTATTTAGATGATTAATTTCATCAGGCTTGATTGATAAATATAGTTGAGTATCATCTGCATAACAATGAAAGTTTACAGAATGATTCCTTATAATATTGCCTAACGGAAGCATATATGATGTGAACAAAATAGGTCGGAGCACTGAGCCCTGTGGCACTCCATGGCTAACTTTGGTTTGCGTGGAAGATTCATCATTGACACGTACAAACTGAGAGCGTTCAGATAGATAGGACCTAAACCAGCCTAAAGCAGTTCCCTGTATGCCAACTAAGTGCTCTAGTCTTTGCAATAAGATATCATGATCGATAGTATCAAATGCAGCACTGAGATCGAGCAAAACAAGAATAGAGACAAGTCCCTTGTCGGAGGCTATTAGAATGTCATTTGTGACTTTAACCAGAGCTGTCTCTGTGCTATGATGTGTTCTAAAGCCAGACTGAAAATCTTCAAATAAATCATTGTTTTTTAAGTAATCACACAGCTGTTTTGCGACTGCTTTCTCAAGAATTTTTGAGAGGAACGGAAGATTAGAAATAGGTCTATAATTGGCTAAAACCTCTGGATCGAGGTTGTGCTTTTTAAGAAGCGGTTTTATCACTGCTACTTTGAATGATTGTGGAACATAGCCTGATAATAAAGACATATTCATAATATTTAATAAAGAAGTGCTAATTAATGGAAAAACTCCCTTCAACAGCTTAGTTGGAATTGGGTCTAACATACACGTCAAAACCTGTCTATTTGAACGGAGCTGGATTTGTTTGATATGAATGACTCGCGATCTACCAGCATTGCCCCCCGGTCGACGTACTGGGCACCTCTGGACTAAGGCCTCCATGTCATGTCTCTGTTTTATGAAAGGGAGTTGAAATACTTCAGGGAGAGACGGACGAGTGAGTTTCAAACCTGGAGGGAAAAACACTTTTTTTAGGGAAAAAGCGGTTTTCTATTTCAAGAAAAAGTGTTAATATTTAAAAGGAGAAAATGTGAGCTGAACGTCCTTTAAGGAATTATGTTGATAAGTTTCTCACGTATTATAAAGCTACTGCTAACAGGAGACATCTGGAGAACACACCCCCCCACAGAAACACACGCTCAGTTCTCAGGTGTTTCATCACTTTTCCTGCAGTCTCTGCCACGTATATTTAAATATATATGTACACAAAGTCAGACATCAGGATGTTTAATATCTCCTTCAGCGTTAATCTGAAACAGCTGCTAATAAACGTTATTCCGTCTGATCCTGAAGGGACAAATATAAACTTCATGAATCAGTCAAAGAGTATTTCCTTTAACTCGGATCAGATTCATTGAATTTCAAAGTGTTAAACGTTTTCCACTTTATTTCTGATGATGTATTTAAACATAAATATATATATATATGTGCTTCTAAGATAAGATGGAGCTTTGTTGTAGGGAAGGTGTGACAGCAGCAGTGAGAGAAACACAGATGGTCCTCATGAGAAGAAACAGAGATAAAAACAACACAACTTCAATAAATAAAACAAACATAGTATGAATGTACATGTATATACATATATGTGAGTAAGGCTAAATATATATGCATTTAAATGTGCAGATATATCACTACAGTTTTTTTTTAGAGTAGCGTTTATATTTTTACATTCTCCCTACGGAGATCAACAACGACATCTCCCTCATCAAGCTGGCCTCGCCCGCCCGCCTGGGACCCAACGTCTCCCCCGTCTGCCTTGCAGAGTCCTCCGACAACTTCAGCGCTGGGACCACCTGCGTGACCTCCGGATGGGGGCTGACCCGCTACAATGGTGAGTCCCTATGCTAAGCTAACAGAGGCTAACGGTTAGTCGTCTCAACACTTGTTCTGTAGCGGCTTGACGATAGGTACAGACTGGAGAAAGATCTAAATGAGGCAGTCCGTTTACCGTTAGCTGATCAGGGACAGCTGAACATTAATGGGTGCGTTTGATTTCTTCCCCTGCAGCTGCCAACACCCCCAACCTGCTGCAGCAGGCCTCCCTCCCCCTGCTGTCCAACGAGCAGTGCAAGCAGCACTGGGGCAGCAACATCTCCGGAGTCATGATCTGTGCTGGAGGAGCTGGAGCCACTTCCTGCATGGTGAGGCCCCGCCCCTACCTGTCTCACCCTCTCTGTGTCTCTCCCCTTGTGTAACCTGTCTCTCTCCCCCCTGCAGGGAGACTCTGGTGGTCCTCTGGTCTGTGAGAATGCCGGAGCCTGGACTCTGGTGGGCATCGTGTCCTGGGGAAGCAGTCGCTGCTCCACCTCCACCCCTGCCGTCTACGCCCGCGTCACCGAGCTGCGCAGCTGGGTGGACGAGACCCTCGCCGCCAACTAAGCAGAGGAAACCCAGCCTGATCCCCGGCCCCCCCACTGACCCCTTGACCCCCAAACCCTAATAATAAAAACTTTAAAGATCACCCTGCGTGTCTGTCCATTCATATTTACATGTGTGTGAAATATCTAAAAACCACAAGGTACTTCAGAGTGAGGGGCGGCAGTTCTCACCCCCACCCCAATGATTAACACACTGTGTTTGTTTCTATTTGTGTTTTTATGGATAAATCTTCATGCCTCATATTTAAAAAGGACCGTATTCATGTTCCTCAGACTGAGGGGGAGCAGGGAGAGTCCGGGGAGTTTGACCCTCAGGTCCACTGTTCTCTGGACATGGTTCTTCACCAGCTTACAACCTGCAGCGGTCAGACTGTACAACCCCCATGGCCCCCAATAGACCCCCACGGACCCTGAAAGACCACCACAGCCTCTGATAGACCTTTATTTGACCCTCTAGGTGCAATAATCACTTTTATGTGTCATTGTTTATTTGTAAAACCTCTCACTGATCTGATGCTGGAACTCACTTTTATTTCTGGCCACGTTAACGTATGTCTTTAAGTGTGACTAATGTGTGCTCTCTCTCTCTATATATATATACACATATATATATATCTATATATATATATGTATATATGTGCATATATTCAATGTTGGCTCATATTTTATTATGGTCTGCCTTTGATCAGATCTGCTGTGAAGCTGCGGGACTCATAAAGGACTTCTGATTCTGATTGAAACACAAATAAAAATGTTAAAATTAAAGTGCAGGAAAATTATTTAAAAATCAAACTATATTTTTAAAAGCATTTCCCAGCTTCTTACAATAAGACAAGTTTAAAAAGTGAACAGCTCAACTACATATGTCATACATGTAATATGAGGCAGCTGTGTAGTATGTACAGTGTTTTCGTGCAAGTACCCTATCAGAGGAGCCCCCCCCCAAACTATATTACATGACATGTTACTTATTAGACGCTTTTATCCAAAGCGACTCACATACTCAATACTGTGGACAATCCCCACAGGAGCTCTTTGAGGTGAAGTGTCTCAGGGACACAACGACATGCTGACTGCAGAGGGCTTTGAACAAACAATGATTCAGGCTCTAGTGAATCAGGCTCTAGTGCATCAGTCTCTAGTGCATCAGGCTCTAATGAATCAGGCTCTAGTGCATCAGTCTCTAGTGAATCAGGCTCTAGTGAATCAGGCTCTAGTGAATCAGGCTCTAGTGAATCAGGCTCTAGTGAATCAGGCTCTAGTGAGTCAGGCTCTAGTGAATCAGGCTCTAGTGAATCAGGCTCTAGTGAGTCAGGCTCTAGTGTGTCAGACTCTAGTGAATCAGTCTCTAGTGCATCAGTCTCTAGTGCATCAGTCTCTAGTGAATCAGGCTCTAGTGAGTCAGGCTCTAGTGAGTCAGGCTCTAGTGAATCAGTCTCTAGTGCATCAGTCTCTAGTGCATCAGTCTCTAATGAATCAGGCTCTAGTGAATCAGGCTCTAGTGAATCAGGCTCTAGTGAGTCAGGCTCTAGTGAGTCAGGCTCTAGTGAATCAGTCTCTAGTGCATCAGTCTCTAGTGCATCAGTCTCTAGTGAATCAGTCTCTAGTGAATCAGGCTCTAGTGCATCAGGCTCTAGTGCATCAGGCTCTAGTGCATCAGTCTCTAGTGAATCAGTCTCTAGTGAATCAGGCTCTAGTGCATCAGGCTCTAGTGAATCAGGCTCTAGTGCAACAGGCTCTAGTGAATCAGGCTCTAGTGCATCAGTCTCTAGTGCATCAGTCTCTAGTGAATCAGGCTCTAGTGAATCAGGCTCTAGTGAATCAGGTTCTAGTGAATCAGGCTCTAGTGAATCAGGTTCTAGTGCATCAGGCTCTAGTGAATCAGGCTCTAGTGAATCAGGCTCTAGTGAATCAGGCTCTAGTGCATCAGTCTCTAGTGAATCAGGCTCTAGTGAATCAGGCTCTAGTGAATCAGGCTCTAGTGCATCAGTCTCTAGTGAATTAGTCTCTAGTGAATCAGGCTCTAGTGCATCAGCCTCTAGTGAATCAGTCTCTAGTGAATCAGGCTCTAGTGAATCAGGCTCTAGTGAATCAGTCTCTAGTGCATCAGGCTCTAGTGAATCAGGCTCTAGTGAATCAGGCTCTAGTGAATCAGGCTCTAGTGAATCAGGCTCTAGTGAATCAGGCTCTAATGAATCAGGCTCTAGTGAATCAGGCTCTAGTGCATCAGTCTCTAATGAATCAGGCTCTAGTGAATCAGGCTCTAGTGAATCAGGCTCTAGTGAATCAGGCTCGAATGAATCAGGCTCTAGTGAATCAGGCTCTAGTGCATCAGTCTCTAATTAATCAGGCTCTAGTGAATCAGGCTCTAGTGAGTCAGGCTCTAGTGCATCAGTCTCTAATGAATCAGGCTCTAGTGAATCAGGCTCTAGTGCATCAGTCTCGAATGAATCAGGCTCTAGTGAATCAGGCTCTAATGAATCAGGTTCTAGTCAATCAGGCTCTAGTGCATCAGTCTCGAATGAATCAGGCTCTAGTGAATCAGGCTCTAATGAATCAGGCTCTAGTGAATCAGGCTCTAGTGCATCAGTCTCTAATGAATCAGGCTCTAGTGAATCAGTCTCTAATGAATCAGGCTCTAGTGAATCAGGCTCTAATGAATCAGGGTCTAGTGAATCAGGCTCTAGTGCATCAGTCTCTAGTGCATCAGGCTCTAGTGAATCAGGCTCTAGTGCATCAGGCTCTAGTGAATCAGGCTCTAATGAATCAGGCTCTCGTGAATCAGGCTCTAATGAATCAGTCTCTAGTGAATCAGGCTCTAGTGCATCAGTCTCTAATGAATCAGGCTCTAGTGAATCAGGCTCTAGTGCATCAGTCTCTAGTGCATCAGGCTCTAGTGAATCAGGCTCTAGTGCATCAGGCTCTAGTGAATCAGGCTCTAATGAATCAGGCTCTAGTGAATCAGGCTCTAATGAATCAGTCTCTAGTGAATCAGGCTCTAGTGCATCAGTCTCTAATGAATCAGGCTCTAGTGAATCAGGCTCTAATGAATCAGGCTCTAGTGAATCAGGCTCTAGTGAATCAGGCTCTAGTGCATCAGTCTCTAATGAATCAGGCTCTAGTGAATCAGGCTCTAGTTAATCAGGCTCTAGTGAGTCAGGCTCTAGTGAATCAGGCTCTAGTGAATCAGGCTCTAGTGAATCAGGCTCTAGTGCATCAGGCTCTAGTGAATCAGGCTCTAATGAATCAGGCTCTAGTGAATCAGGCTCTAATGAATCAGGCTCTAGTGAATCAGGCTCTAGTGCATCAGTCTCTAATGAATCAGGCTCTAGTGAATCACGCTCTAGTGAATCAGGCTCTAGTGAGTCAGGCTCTAGTGAATCAGGCTCTAGTGAATCAGGCTCTAGTGAATCAGGCTCTAGTGAATCAGGCTCTAGTGCATCAGGCTCTAGTGAATCAGGCTCTAATGAATCAGGCTCTAGTGAATCAGGCTCTAATGAATCAGGCTCTAGTGCATCAATCTCTAGTGAGTCAGGCTCTAGTGAATCAGGCTCTAGTGAATCAGGCTCTAGTGAATCAGGCTCTAGTGCATCAGGCTCTAGTGAATCAGGCTCTAATGAATCAGGCTCTAGTGAATCAGGCTCTAGTGAATCAGGCTCTAGTGCATCAGGCTCTAGTGAATCAGGCTCTAATGAATCAGGCTCTAGTGAATCAGGCTCTAATGAATCAGGCTCTAGTGCATCAATCTCTAATGAATCAGGCTCTAGTGAATCAGGCTCTAGTGAATCAGGCTCTAGTTAATCAGGCTCTAGTGAATCAGGCTCTAGTTAATCAGGCTCTAGTGAGTCAGGCTCTAGTGAATCAGGCTCTAGTGAATCAGGCTCTAGTGAATCAGGCTCTAGTGCATCAGGCTCTAGTGAATCAGGCTCTAATGAATCAGGCTCTAGTGAATCAGACTCTAATGAATCAGGCTCTAGTGAATCAGGCTCTAGTGAATCAGGCTCTAGTGAATCAGGCTCTAGTTAATCAGGCTCTAGTGAGTCAGGCTCTAGTGAATCAGGCTCTAGTGAATCAGGCTCTAGTGAATCAGGCTCTAGTGCATCAGGCTCTAGTGAATCAGGCTCTAATGAATCAGGCTCTAGTGAATCAGGCTCTAATGAATCAGGCTCTAGTGAATCAGGCTCTAGTGCATCAGTCTCTAATGAATCAGGCTCTAGTGAATCAGGCTCTAGTGAATCAGGCTCTAGTGAGTCAGGCTCTAGTGAATCAGGCTCTAGTGAATCAGGCTCTAGTGAGTCAGGCTCTAGTGAATCAGGCTCTAGTGAATCAGGCTCTAGTGAATCAGGCTCTAGTGCATCAGGCTCTAGTGAATAAGGCTCTAATGAATCAGGCTCTAGTGAATCAGGCTCTAATGAATCAGGCTCTAGTGCATCAATCTCTAATGAATCAGGCTCTAGTGAATCAGGCTCTAGTGAATCAGGCTCTAGTGAATCAGGCTCTAATGAATCAGGCTCTAGTGAATCAGGCTCTAGTGAATCAGGCTCTAGTGAATCAGGCTCTAATGAATCAGGCTCTAGTGAATCAGGCTCTAGTGAATCAGGCTCTAGTGAATCAGGCTCTAGTGCATCAGTCTCTAGTGAATCAGGCTCTAGTGCATCAGGCTCTAGTGAATCAGGCTCTAGTGCATCAGTCTCTAGTGAATCAGGCCCCACACCTCCAAACAGAGCCCCCCATCTCTACACAGAGCCCCCCACCTCCACACAGAGCCCCCCATCTCCACACAGATCCCCCCCACCTCCACACTTGCCCCTTTCACACCAACGCGTTTTCAGCTCCGGCTCGGAGCTGGAGCCTGAAAAGAGCCGGTTTTTCCTGTTCACACCGCAGCGGCGCCGCCTCTTAGCTCCGGAATCCGGTTCACTTCCAGCTCCAAAAAATTGTCGGTTTAGAGGCAAGAGCTTCGGAGTTAAGAGGTGGCGTCGCTTACGTCTCTCTTACGTCGAGGCGTGCAGGAAACTAAACCCACCTCCCCTGAACATGGGTCGACTGTCATGCCT
>JAPTMU010000033.1:5000-75000 GCA_028583405.1 Pogonophryne albipinna | reverse complement strand
AATTCATGCTAATGTTAGCTTTTAGCTCAGGAATGAATGCTAATGTTAGCTTTTGGCTCAGGAATGTAAAGCGTCCTGTTCCTGAGTGTTCAGGTAGTCTGAGTTGTTGTTGACGGTGGTTGTTTGTGTTTGTTTGTTTTTGTGTTTGTTGTGCAGCTGCTGACACCCCCTCCCTGCTGCAGCAGGCCTCCCTCCCCCTGCTCACCAACGATGAGTGCCGTCGCTTCTGGGGAAGTAAGATCAGCGATGTGATGATCTGCGCCGGAGCCTCCGGTGCCTCGTCCTGCATGGTGAGGCTGGAACTGGAACACGCCACTGTGGGGTTGGATTTGCAGCAACCTAACAATATTGTTTTGGACCGATTAATATAAATCTGTGTGTGTGTGTGTTTCCTCAGGGAGACTCTGGTGGTCCTCTGATCTGTGAGAAGGCTGGAGCCTGGACTCTGGTGGGCATCGTGTCCTGGGGCAGTGGTACCTGCACCCCCACCATGCCCGGGGTCTACGCCCGCGTCACCGAGCTGCGCAGCTGGATGGACCAGACCATCGCTGCCAACTAAAGCTGTCTGAACCTCAATAAAACCCTCTGAAACACTTCCTGTGCTGTGCTTTGTTCACCGGGCAGATGTTAGCCGTGTTAGCGTGTTGTGAAAAAAGCTGGATGTCTTAGCATAGTTTGGCATAAAGACCGGAAACAGGGGAGAAGCAGTTAGCTCCCTCATTTATTAATGAGCGTGTGTCACACTTTATGTAGCCTCACCCTGAGGTAGGCGGCCTGTGCTGCAGATACCGATATCTACTGGAGAGCAGAATGAATATAGGACACAAAGGGATGCACGTTAGCTAAAACCATGCATGCTCAACTTAGCACAAATGAGCTCACGTGTTCTTGCCTGTTCTCGCGGTTCCACAGCGGCATTTAGCTTAGCTTAAGCCGTTAGCAGATACTGTCTAGCGGCTAATAAGCTTAATATCATCGACTCTGTATTTTACACACTGATTTTCCTGACTGGTTTTAACATCACCACCATCTTAACCCTCCTGTTGTGTTCCGGTCAAATCTGACCGATTTACTACTTTCGGCACACGTAACTTTTGTGTTTTTCATTTGATTGCATCGAGGCTTTATTTAACCAGATGAAAGCATTGAGATAAAATGTCATTTACAATGCTGACCTGGCCAAGAAGGCAGCAACGTAAGCCGGAGGATATCCTCCACAGTAAACATTTGAACGTATACAATTGCTAATCACCACATTCATTGAATTTTGGGTGGTTTAGTCAACTTTGTAACACCCATGGTTAGTGCTGCGTACCTGGACTCACATTCAGGTTCAGGTACGGACTCAAGTCCAGAGGTTCAGGTTCAGGTACGGACTTATAAGTCCGGACCTGAACCCATGGCTTGTGTCAAGTTGTGTGAGTAACTAAAGTGAACTTATTTTGAGCTAATTATCAATTGAAAATTAACTCATAATCAACTCAAATTCAAACTCGTCAGGTTTATTGTGCTCCCTTCCAACTTGTGTCTACATTTCTCTACAAAGTACAAATGTAAAAAAACACTTTTTGCCACTTAGTCTACAAATGACTTATGACAGCAACTACAGTGAACTACTACAAAGTTCAAACATTTATTTCATTTACCAAACGAAAGTAACCAAACAGTCCCTGAGCTGACTGAGCCTAAATCCCTAAAACGTTGCTGAAAGGTAGAGTAGACTATACGCATTACACTGTTACACACCTACTATACAGTATAGGCTACACTGTAGTGACTGTACAGTCAGAGTGTACTGTACGTCTGTCAGAGATGTTCACAAGTCTTTTTTTGCAAGTCCAAGTCAAGTCTCAAGTCTTTGGTCACGAGTCCAAGTCAAGTCTCAAGTCTTTGTGGGGTGAGACTTGATCAAGTCTCAAGTCTTTGGTCACGAGTCCAAGTCAAGTCTCAAGTCTTTGGTCACGAGTCCAAGTCAAGTCTCAAGTCTTTGTGGGGTGAGACTTGATCAAGTCTCAAGTCTTTGGTCACGAGTCCAAGTCAAGTCTCAAGTCTTTGGTCACGAGTCCAAGTCAAGTCTCAAGTCTTTGTGGGGTGAGACTTGATCAAGTCTCAAGTCTTTGGTCACGAGTCCAAGTCAAGTCTCAAGTCTCTAAAAAATAAAAGTCTCATGTCTCTTCTGGTTGTAATAAGCCTTCTATTGTCTGCTGCTATCCAGTCTGTTAAGAATACTGCACAGCTATATCTAAGAAATTCAAAGCATTTACTGTATTATTATCACTCCTATATCTATTAGCATACAGTATCAGTACTGATTAGTTGTTTGTTATATGATCACTTTAAACAGGCTATTGCAATGCAATATGAGGAAAAACATCACACTTTAGCTAAATGCAAACAACTTATAAGCAAAACACTTCAGAATCAGAAATCAGTATCACAAATACTTTATTAATCCCCCGCAGGGAAACTGTGTTAAAAGTACTTCAAAGTAAACATTTGTTCTGTGCCATTTGCAACTAAAAAACTATTGCTGCAATATTATCTGAAATATACTGAACTGGTGATATTAAAACATGACCTGTTCCAAAAGAGATATCTACCATTAACACCATTTACCAGCCAAATGCTGGTAAATCATCAAGTGGCTGGTTCTGTATGTTGCACGCACCAGCCAAAAATAACAATGGCAATCTATTGAGTGGCTGGTAACATTTCAACATTCACTAGGCTAGCCATTTGGCCAGTGGACAAAAATGTTAAAATTTGACCTCTGCAACCGTATTGTTTAATTACACTGGGTCTCTAATGACATCTTTTAAGTCTACTATAAATAAACATATTCCTCTATCCTCTCACTCAAACCCAGTGTAATGGTAACCTGATAAACCTGTAACATTAACGTTACGTGGTCAACAATAAACCTGTAACCTGCCTATAAACCGACAGATGTATTTATGTATGTAACTATGTATTTTTCTACGTTTAACGTTAGCCAGTAGATGGTGGCAGCGGAACGTAATGATTAACCTTACCGACCTTTTTTATGTCATGTCAAGAGTTGGATGTCAACGCCACTCAACGCAAACAAGTGTGACAAGCAAACATTCACTCATCTTTTCAAATATTCAGTTACAAAGCTAGTAGCAAGCTAAGTTAACATTACATAGCTGATGCTGAGCTAAACATGTTTGCTAACCGTCCATATGCGTTAATGTGACTGACCTCTCCGTGTGAGTTTTCAAGTGCCTGATGAAATTTGACGTTGTTGCACCAGCATCCTTGATTTTAATATTGCAGACTTTGCAGTGTGCGCTCCTTTTGTTGGTGCCGCCGGCGTTTTGTTCAAAGTTTTTATAGTTGAACTTAATTATAAGCGGTACAGCTGCAGGTGTGCCACCGGTCGTCATGGTGTTACCATGATGTGAATGTTAAAGGTGGGGTAGGTAAGTTTGAGAAACCGGCACGATATACACTTTTTGTTATATTCCATGGAATGCTCTTAACATCCCGATAGCAATGAATATCTGAAGTGCTTTGAAGCCGTGGTGCTGTAAAAAGCACGACCAATCATCTGAGCCGGCTAAAGTAACTGGATGGCCTACCTGCCTGTCAGCCTCCCATCGGGGCACACACTTATCTCGTGCCCTCATTGGTCATGTGCGCGTTCGTGTGTGTTGGAGGAGGGGCTCTGTAAGGAAGTGGCAGATTTTCTCCGGTTGTGTATTTTCAAATTCTAGCGATCTCGAGCCGGTTTCTCAAACTTACCTACCCCACCTTTAATACGCCAAAAATAGAAAACACAATGATTGTTCACAAGTCCCAAAACACGAGTCCAAGTCGAGTCCGAAGTCTTTTGAGCAGGAGTCCAAGTCAAGTCTGAAGTCTCTGTGTGTGCGACTTAAGTGCGACTCGAGTCCGAGTCACAAACTCGAGTCCCCATCTCTGACGTCTGTACACCATGTCTTTTCTACAACTACACAACAATGTGTACATTATACAGTATACTACATACATAGTGATGTACATACTGTTAGAAATTAAAATCAATGTTGATATGGCGTAATTTTGAAGTAAATACACTATTTAATTTAAATAAGTTTTATTCTGAAAAACCGGAAGTTCACACTAACTATTAACTTAATACTTTTATTCTGAAAATTCTTCACTTCCGGTTAGCATTAGCATGTGGCGAAATGCTACATTTTCAAACCGTGAATCGAAGGTGAAATGACATGTGATGTTGTGCACTGAGCACACTGGGATTAGCACTCATTTATTGACGCGGAATAACGTTTATCAGGGAATGTTTAAATAACCACAGACACCAGAATATACGTAAGTGCTAGTTTTTTTGCGAGTCCAAGTACCGGTTCCCGACGTTCCGGTTTTAACCGGACTTGAACCGAAACTTTTTACAAGTCCAGTACCGGTTCGGCGTACCGGTACGCAGCACTACCCATGGTGTTCCCGATCAAAGATTACCACCATAAGAAATGAATGAGTAACCATCCATCAGATCCATCAACACAAACACACACCTAGCAGACTTAACAATGTATCATATATAATTCTGTGTGACTGGCGAAGCCACACACTGAATAGTATTCGACATACTTAGTTATTAGTGTGAATACTGTGCAACAGCATTTCTATAGTTCTTCTGTTTCTCTTTAATCTTCTTATTATTATTTCAACCAATATTTTGCCGTCGAATAACTTCAGCCTACTTTCAGCTACAGAAATCATTCAAATATCAAAATATTCAGCACACGATGGGAAACTTTAAACTTTTTCAAAATATTTTATACTTTTTGAAATATTCAGCTTTTTAAACTCTTTTTTAAAAATGGAACTCAATGGGAGGAACCTTCAACTCGTCTTTTACCTACACCTTGCACCAAATGCTACTCCTTCCACATACTTTCAGCTACAGAAACCATTCAAATATTAAAATGTTCAGCTCCTTCAGGACATGTGTGCTATGACTTTTCTTGTTTATGACATTTATACTTTTTGAGATATTTAACTTAGTTTGGAGCTTGGTAGAGAGGGCTTCTTCAGATTTTAACATTAGTGTGTATTGCACCGCTCGTTAAGTCTAGAGTGCTTTGATCTCAAAACAGAGTGCAGGAGTGCTTGAAATTCGCCCAACAATTTTTTTTTAAACCTGCCATAATTCCCAAACCCTTCCCTCCTTGGACATCATTTTTCATGAAAAACGTAGGAAAAGCTCTCCTAAAACTTTCAACATGTCTCCATTAAGGCCCATTGTAAATTCAGCCTGATCTGTCCTCAGAGCACCAGCTGCACACCTTTAGTACATCTGCCAAAAAGCCACATTATAGACCCAAAAGTACACAAAAAGCAGACCGACGCTCCTCATGGTCCTGACATCCTCCACGCGTTGACATTTTACGAAAGCAGCTACAGTTTTTAAACTATAGTTGGAAATGTAAGAGGTTTATCTCTCATTCAGAACAATGGAAAGGCTCTCCTTTCACAGCACATCTCCATGGAAACCTTTGATCTCTGGGCTCATGTACACAGGTGTTTGATAACGTCATCACCATGTTAACCTTTGATCTCTGGGCTTACACACACAGGTGTTTGATGGCATTCATTCACTACTACTTACATTTCATATCTAACTCCTTCAGTCTACTTTCAGCTATAAACCATTCAACTATTAACTTATTCAGCTATTTCAGGACTTTGAGGCTATACATGTTGTTGTTTATAAGCTTTTTAAACCTTTTCTTTTAAATATTAAGCTTCTTCACTATTTTTCCTCCTCTTCCAGTTTAACATTTCACTTTCAAGTTTTCAACAAAATCATTGCAATGCATTTGAGCTGTAACAATTTTGATTCAAATCATTTCACTTTTCTCCATTTTTTCCCTCTCTCTGTTTCTTATCTATATCTAATAGAACTGCTCGGGTCTTGATAGATTGAGTGGGGAAGTTCATGAGATCTTTCTAGAGGGTTATCAAGAATAACTTTGATCCAATGACCCTCTCTGTCTGTGTTTGTGTATTCTCTTGTTCCGATTAACCCAGCCAAATCTTTGTTCTTGTTTTGTATCTATATCTACGCCGGGATCCGGAGTCGAGGCTGATCCTCTTGCTGTAGTCCTGTGTCCTGGATCCTCGATCCTGAGTTCTGGATTAAGTCGTGGACTTCGGGTCGTGGCTGAACCTGTCTCTGCGGTCCTGCCTTGGGTCTCGTCATGCTGCTTCCCTGATGGCTTCCTCAGGATTGTAGCTGACATCCTCGTGGATTCATCTTCTTATTACAGACACACTCCTAACATTCGGTCTATATGCTGTAAAATGTATTATCTCTTGGATTTACACACGGCATCTATTGCACGTCTGTCCGTCCTGGGAGAGGGATCCCTCCTCTGTTGCTCTCCCTGAGGTTTCTCCCATGTTCCCCTTTAAACTGTGGGGTTTCTCTGGAAGTGTTTCCTTGTACGATGTGAGAGTCTAAGGACAGAGGGTCTGAGGACAGAGGGTCTGAGGACAGAGGGTCTAAGGACAGAGGGTCTGAGGACAGAGGGTCTAAGGACAGAGGGTCTGAGGACAGAGGGTCTAAGGACAGAGGGTCTGAGGACAGAGGGTCTAAGGATAGAGGGTCTAAGGACATAGGGTCTAAGGACAGAGGGTCTAAGGACAGAGGGTCTGAGGACAGAGGGTCTGAGGACAGAGGGTCTAAGGACATAGGGTCTAAGGACAGAGGGTCTAAGGACAGAGGGTCTGAGGACAGAGGCTCTGAGGACAGAGGGTCTAAGGATAGAGGGTCTAAGGACAGAGGGTCTAAGGACAGAGGGTCTAAGGACAGAGGGTCTAAGGACAGAGGGTCTGAGGACAGAGGGTCTGAGGACAGAGGGTCTAAGGATAGAGGGTCTAAGGACATAGGGTCTAAGGACAGAGGGTCTAAGGATAGAGGGTCTAAGGACAGAGGGTCTAAGGACAGAGGGTTTAAGGACAGAGGGTCTGAGGACAGAGGGTCTGAGGACAGAGGGTCTGAGGATAGAGGGTCTAAGGACATAGGGTCTAAGGACAGAGGGTCTAAGGACAGAGGGTATAAGGATTGAGGGTGTCGTTTTTTCTCGTACTGATACTCTGAACAATCTGTGCTGTTGTATTTGCTGTAAAGTGTCTCTACTGTAGGCTCTTTTTATTATAGGTTCAGCACTTTGGCTCCACCAAACATCGTTTATAAATGTGCTATATAAATAAAACTTGATTTGATTTGATTTCTCCGCTAAGTTCAGCAACACACTGACTTGTTTTTTTAGCTAAAAGCAGCTACCATTCAGCTAATAACATATTCAGCTTTTTTTGCATTTTCAGCTAAACTCAGCAACAAATGTTCACAGTTTACAGCATTCGCACGCATTTTCAGCAGGAAATGCATTTTCTAGTTTCATCTGATTCTCCTTCTTCCGCCACAAATGTTGTCATGCTACTCGTCCGGCAGCGTTGACACGAAACACACAATAAACACATCAAAACGTGCGGAATGACAGGCTCGGGCTGCTATGTCTTTTATAAGAGATTTGCCTAGCCGTTTTCATGCATATCGCACTAAACTGCGAACATTTGCCCCATAGGAATGAATGGGAAATCCATTTGAACAGAGCTCAACAACACCCCACTTTGACCCCAGACAGATTCTGCATACTTTAACGTAGAACAAAAATTATAAGTTTAAACAGTTCTCGAGATTATGGACGTTATTGGACTAATTGGATATTTTTTGATAGCTAGTACGGTTCTAGTCGCAGTTTAAGTTGAAAAATGTCACACTGTTTCACATGTTATAATGGGTGTGTATGGGAGAGTTAAGACTTAGAGTGACGTCACAGAGGGGAGAGGAGCTGGAAAATCTGAAGTTTTGAACTATTGCTCGGCTGGCCACAATTTTCACTCTTCGTAAATAATTTGGTGAGTGTAGGAGCCGCATTTAAGTGAATTTTTGTTTTGATTTATATGGAACCTTTATTAATGCATTTTTCTGTTTCAGTGAGAGGTGTGCTTTGCTCAGGTGAAGGGGCGGGGCTAAAGCTTTAAGTTGGAGGTGCGGTGTGTGACGGGAGAGCAGCAGGCAGCAGCAATACCGTCATTGACACGCAGACGCAACCTTATGCTTAGTGGAAGACGGATTATTAGGACATAATGTAGGGAAATGTGTCAAGGTGTCACGGCCGCAGCGATATTCTCATTTAATCAAACTGACTTAAACATATAGCAAACACAAGAGTCATCAGGAGTGGAGTGCACCAGCTGGGCGTAAGCTGGGCGTAACTCTATGTCCGACGTAGAACCCGAAGGTTAAGACCAAACTAAAGGTATGACCAGTGCACCACTTAGACTTAAGCCCTGTATGCGTTGTGCCTGGGTGTAACTTTTACGCCTAGTGTGGGGAGCAGGCGTGAATCGGAAAGACAGACTAGTATCCAGAGGTGGGAGTAAGTCCTACATGTGCAAGTCATGAGCAAGTCTCAAGTCTTGACCTACAAGTATCAAGCAAGTCCCAAGTCACTGTGGTGAGAGTCCAGCAAGTCAAGTCAAGTCATTGCTCAGGTCAAGTCAAGTCACTGCTCAGGTCAAGCAAGTCAAGTCAAGTCATACAACATTCTGATGAAAAAGCCCAGTTTCCGCATTTAAATCAGTTCAAAGACAGAGGCTATGAAAATGGATTCAACCCACACTATGATCTTCATTACATACACAGTTCATCATTTGAAATCTAATTCAGACTGATGACAATCATATTAGATTCACATTAACCCTAGAACTGCAGACGATACAGCGAGGACTCAGAAAGCCTGTTCAAAAAGGCAGAACTCCAGGTGAGAAAATCTGATATTTTCCATGACACACATTTCATTTAAATGTCTGTTAACACGAGAAGCGCCAACAGCGTCAGCTCAGAGATATCATTTAGACCATTTCATGTGTTCCTCTTCATCATTTCCTTATAAACTAAGTAGATTTAAAACTCACTTAATTGGGTTCATTTAGAAATGGCTTCAGTTTATCATCAGAACAGATCAAAAAGATTCATTTTACGATAAATCAAGGACTGATGCACTTCAAACAAAACTCATCATTAACACATTTAAACAAACTACTCAAAGTAGATGAACTACATTATTCAAAAGTTTACAGTCTCTCTCTCTCTCTCTCTCTCTCTCTCTCTCTCTCTCTCTCTCTCTCTCTCTCTCTCTCTCTCTCTCCTTCGTGTCGAAAGGAGCCAGTTGAGGTGGTTCAGGCACCTAGTTAGGATGCTACCTGGGTGCCTCCCTAGGGAGGTGTTCCAGGCACGTCCAGCTGGGAAGAGACCAAGGGGTAGACCTAGGACCAGGTGGAGGGATTATATCTCTTCGCTGGCCTGGGAGCGCCTTGGGATCCCCCAGTCAGAGCTGGTTGATGTCGCCAGGGAAAAGAAAGTTTGGGGCTCTCTGCTGGAACTGCTACCCCCGCGACCCGACCACGGATAAGCGGGAGAAGATGGATGGATGGATGGAATCTCTCTATCAGTAAAATTCATTTTTCTCTTCTTTTGGTTTCTGTTATCCTTGACTTCGTTATCCAAGTCTTAGCTTGCTCTGAATGGAGGAGTTTGAGTGTTAAATTATGTTGACGTGTGTTGCTTGGCAACAATTACTGTTTCGCATGTATTCACGTGGATGCGCATCTTAAGACCAGACGCAGCTACGACCGAGACTAGTCAGGCTTGGTGCACTCTGTGTAAATTCAAATCACTAAGTCGGACGTAGCTAAGCCCCAATTAAATCAAATTATTTTGGTAAAACTAATGAAAAATATAACTAAAAAAATATTTTTAAAGAAACATTTTATTTAAGTGTTTTCAAATATATATTTTTTTAATATCTTAGTCCCTCAGAGAGGGTCTAGAGGGCCCTGACGGCTCGCCACTGGAGCTGATAGAGAGGTTTTGTTTCTGCAGACAAGCCCTTTTAGAATGAATCGAGTAGATTTCCCCTCAACTACAGCACGGATCAGACAGATCAGGTGCTGATTGTGCTCAGATTTTACGCTAACGGGCTGCTTTGAGTGGAGAAGAGTGTGTGTTGCTTGCCAACAATGATTGTTTGGCATGTATTGGCGTGGACGCGCATCCTAAGAACAGGCGCAGCTATGACTGAGACTAGTCAGGCTTGGTGCACTCGGTGTAAATTCAAATCACTAAGTCGGATGTAGCTAAGCCCGACGTTAGAGTTAAGACCTACCTTTTTTCGCCCCCAGCTGGTGCACTCCACTCCAGGTGTGTCCATCTGGTATCCTAAATACTCTGGTAGGATATTTAACTGATTGGAGTTACAGTTTTTTACTTAGAAGCAATAATGCAGCACAATATCAATCAATCAATCAATCAATGTTTATTTATATAGCCCAATATCACAAATGTTACATTTGTCTCAGTGGACTTCACAGTTTGTACAAAATATCAGTATGACAATACGACACCCTCTGTCCTCTGGCCCTCTGTCCTTAGACCCTCTGTCCTTAGACCCTCTGTCCTTAGACCCTCACATCGTACAAGGAAAAACTTCCGAAGAAAACCCACAGTTTTAAAGGGAAAAATGGGAGAAACCTCAGGGAGAGCAACAGAGGAGGGATCCCTCTCCCAGGACGGACAGACGTGCAATAGATGCCATGTGTAAATTGAAAAGATAATACATTTGCAACATAGGTAGTCCAAATGTTTGGAAATGCATGTGTGTATAATAGGAAGATGAATCCACGAGGATATCCATCCAGGACCTATGATCCAGGACCACAGCCACGACTCAAGATCCAGGGCTCGCGATGCAGGACACAGGACCGCAGGATCATCCATGACTCCGGATCCCAGCGTATATAGACACCAAAAAGAAAGACATTTGGGGAAGCTGGGTTAATCGGAACATGAGAGTACACTATTGTCAATACATTCTCTGACAGGCTGTCTCTCGTTCACTGGCATGTCAATGCCCTGCTTTTTCCCATTGACTTTAGCACGAAGACTTTTATAACCCTTATTAGAATCATTAAGTCCTTAAAGTTGTAAAATGCACTAAAAGCTGAATCCAGATTTATTTTCTCTCTCCATTTATTCTACGGAAAAGAGAGCAGGATGGGGGGCGGGGCTTAAGGGACAACTCAACTGCGCTCTATGAGCTACATAGAGTACCTCTGCTCTGACAGCAAGGCATGATGGGTAATCTTGACGTTTTGCTCTCGAGAATCTCAGGCCATTTTGTCCTCATGCGCCAATGAGCAGCTCTCATACACTGAAATAAGTGCAACGACTGTGTCATTTAATCAAAGTACATTTTTAAATTGGTTTAATTAAGAATCATAGTTTCCGTTTTTGACATGATTTTTTCCGTTTGCCCAGAAGCAAAACACATCCCCCCTGAAATAACTTAAAAACAATATTTAACCTAAATCGTTATTTTCACTTCAAAGCATGTCACATGACCACATGACGTACAAAGCAAGGTGACTTCAAGATTTGCTGCAGCCGCCATTACACCGCTACTGTTAGAAATTAAAATCAATGTTTTGATAACATAATGAACCATAAAACATACCGTCAGTTTAAAAGCTGTTTTATACTGAAAAACCAGAAGTTCCTGTGCACAACCAGTTGTTAAGCTTTTATTCTGAAAATCCTTCATCTCCGGTTAGCATTTAGCATGAGGCTAATATATCATTTACTATAGAGGTGAATTTAGCAGCGAGATGATATGATGTTGCACACCGAAACCTACTGATTTCAACACTACAACTACAGACGTAGAGTTATTATTATTATTGTTGTTGAATATTAAATGAAGGTACAGTTTATTTGAGTACGTTATTGTTTACAGATGTGAGTAGCATGTGACAACTTCCGGAACGACCAGAAACTCCAGCTGTGAAGTATTTCCTGTACTTTTTGGAGTATTGATTACAGCGGTTAGAATGTGTTAAATGAAAAGTCATGGAAGAGAAAAGCCGTGTTTAGATATATATTGAATGTACAATGTCTGTATCCTCTGATATGCGAAACAACGGACATTAAGACGTGGCGCGCCGGCCCGCTGGGAGGAGCCAGCAGAGGATATATAAACAGCGGAACCTGAGGAGACGGCCCTTTTTTCTTTACCTGCGAGGCCCCAGAGACAGACTGCTTTTTCTGTCGAACACATATTCTGTTTGTAACATAACCGCGCCTTTATTTTTTATTAAAGTACCAATTTGACCCCATCTCAGAGACTCCATTTAGTCTCCTTTTAAGCTTCTCTCCTGGACGCGAGAAAAACCAACACAGATAACACTACCCACTGTCTGTGAGAGTGTCTGACTCAAAAACACTTTTAAATAAGGTAAGGATTTGAAATGGTTGCTTTTTTTGTTTTAAACTATGTTTAAATGTTTATCCATTTAGTGTTGTGTCAAGATAAACAACTAATGTACCATCTGTCTTTGTATTTGGCTATGTGTTAGCTAGCAACGTTTAACCACGTGTCACAATTATTTTTAAGGATGGCTTAACCAGATCATTTTCATACATTTATCATGCAAGTGGCGATTTTTTGTTGTGTCGGTTTGACTAGTGAAAAGTTTAAATTGTTGCAAATGTTATATTGGTTTCACATAAGGTATTTTATATGGGGCTATGATTTAGCAAGTTTAGCTACGTGCTGGCTAGTTTTTAAGCTGTTCAATTTTCATTTTCAATGCGTGCTTCGCTCATAAAAAAAACCCGCTACATATTAAACACACTAACAGCCAGACCCCAGCGTTAGAGATGTTTTCTTTGGCGAGCCGTTATTAAAGCTCCGGGACCGCTATAGTTATGTGGCTGAAGGTGTATCTCTGCTCTGCAGCAACCCGCACTCAGACCACGCCGCTCCGGAGGGGACTGTAAACAGTGGGGAGGGGGAAACAACCCGAATCTCCTTGGTGCGGTTCATTTGGGTCGGTGTGAACACAGTCCGAGACCTCTGAAGTGAACTAAACAACCGAACTCTGGTCCTAAAAGAGGTGGTCTCGGAGCGCTTGCTAGTGAACTCTGGAGCGGATCATCGCTGGTGTGAACGCAGTCCGCACCAAAACATAGGAAGCGTAGTATTTACGTGTCAAGAATGCGGATATCTTCTAAATCTTTAGTGAAAGAGTCTTTCAAGACATCCGCGGTTGTTTAGTTAGAGTGAAGCAGAATGAAGAGTTGAACAGAGTCGTGTAAAGTAAAAACGCTCCATCAGCTACATAAAAGTCAGAGCCACCTGTCGTCGGTGAAACGCCCTCCTGACTGCAGAACGTCTCTCATTGTGTTATAATGTTTTTTAACGGACGTTGTCTGATGATATAATCATATGCGCGGGCCGCTAGTGTCTGTTGATCTCCAGATTAACAGCAGCATGAGAATAACCTGCTGAAAGTGCCGATGCTCCATGGCGGAGGCTCCGGTAGAAATTGCCGGGATTTGCGTTTTTACCCCCTTAATGTCTGACCAATGGTTGAACAGCATTTCCGTACACATGACTTGTGTTTAAAGTTTATAGTCCGTTTGAGTTTTGCCGTGTGAACGCAAACCGAACCTGGTAACTATCAGTTATGTGGTGGACGCAGTGAAATCAAACATCTGTGTGGGTCGCTAATACATTACCAACAACCATTATTTTAATCAAAAATAATGCATGTGTCAATGTAATGAGTTTTATTTATACTAACGAGGTGAATAGGCTAAACTCAAAACATGTTTTCCAAAAGAACTACGCATCTCTTGAATGACAACATGCCTGCACTGCACTTCCAAGGTTGCGCAATCTATGCCTGTGAGCGTGCTGCGCGAGCCAAAATGATGTGTGTGCGTAGTTGAACCTTTTCATATTTAAGTTTGTAGCAAGTAGAGGTGTGTGTTGTTGTTGTTGTTGTTGTTGTTGTTGTTGTTGTTTAAAGACCCCATAGAGCCCAGTTTATAACTTGAACCCTGGTTGAAGCTTCAACGCAGCTTCCCATTCACGCTTTGCCGAACTGCATTGTGCTGCCGTCGCTTCACTTTGCCTCCGCTGCTCGCTTCAAAAGTTGTGAAAAGTTCAACTTTTCAAGCTTCGACGGAAGCGTCAGCCAATCAAATGATATGCCAGTACAAGCTCTAGCCAATCAAACCGCGTGCTTGTGTGTCCGGGGCGGGAGATCGATGTGATTGAATTTAGCTTCAACGCACGCTGCCGTGTGGACGCTGCGTTACTCTACTCCAGTGGTTCTCAAAGTGGGGGGCGTGCCCCCCCTGGGGGGCGCAGAGGCATGCCAGGGGGGGCACGAGAGACCAGGAGGAGAAACGGTTATAACAAATAAAAAAAAAGATTAAAAAATAAATAAATAAATAATAATTTCAAAAATTATTGATTCGAAAATAATATGATACAGTACTATTACGTCTGGGTCTCTGTGTTTCATTAAAGCTCGGCTCTGTGTGTGTGTGTGTGTGTGTGTGTGTGTGTGTGTGTGTGTGTGTGTGTGTGTGTGTGTGTGTGTGTGTGTGTGTGTGTGTGTGTGTGTGTGTGTGTGTGTGACGAGCCATTTTGTGTGCGTGCGCGCGCGCGCGCGAGAGAGAGAGAGAGAGAGAGAGAGAGAGAGAGAGAGAGAGAGAGCGCACCGGTACTGGAGATCGTTGTTGTTAGCTTCTGGTGCTAGCGAGCTATGCTAACGGATATAAGGAGTCTTTTCAACAACAAGGTGGAGGAGAGTCCTCTCCTGTCAGACTGAGAGCCTCAGTGAGCTAAAGGACTCTCAGTGTTATCTCAGTGGGTCTCAAACGGTTTGGACACCATTAATGTAAACAATTATTTCCGAGGCACACGTTTATATGATCATTATAGTTATAAAAAAACAAGAGAATAAATTAAAAACAGGTATGAAATACTATATGACAGTAAAACAAGAATAACGTTTAAAAGGTTGATTTGTAAAATATCCATAAAGAAATAGTAAATCTGTTTACAGTTCTGTTTCAAATGGGTGTTGAGAGAGGTATCCATAGATCTCTCCATGTTGCTCTCAAAGTGCACCAGATTGATGCTTTTAACTTCAATATTTAAAAATCTTCCTGGGGGAGCATGCCCCCGGACCCCCCTATGTGAGGTCCACACACCACCTATAAAAATAGCACTTGATCCCTGCTTACACCTATATGCGGTGAGCTGATATCGAGCCTTCATTGTAACAGTTGCGGGAACACTGTGTATTTGCGTGGGGAGTGTTGCAGTAGAACATTCCTCTGTAGCGCCCGGGACATTAATGGGAAACCCTAAATGTTTGAGCACCCTCTATGAAACGTCAAGCTACCCCACAGCACCCCCAAAAGAAGTCTCTGGCGCCGCCACTGAGCCTGACTATTTGTGTTGGGGGGCCCGACTTTTTTTTTTCTCCAAAGGGGGGGCCTGACAGAAAAAGTTTGAGAACCACTGCTCTACTCTAATCTCAAGTGATAATATATCTAGTTAGGTACCCAAATGTTAAGTAAGGTAATTTAAAATATTAAAGTTAAATGAGAAAAAGTATGTATTGTACAAGTAAATGAAAAATACAAGACAGCACTTCATTAATATTGTTGCATGAAAAGTCAATCCTCACATCTGTACAGTATGTTTATTGAGAGCTACTGGTGGCAATAATTTGCTCTGTCGTTCCAGGCATGTCACTATTGTGAGACATACACTGACATTCAGTCGTCAGTGCACTATTACTAATACCATTGTTTATGTTCTTGTTCTTTCTAGTTCCTTTTGGGTTGCCTGACATGACCGTGACACCAGGAAGCTCGTTCTGCCTGATGGAATTCCAGAGACAATGGACTTACTGATGAAGTCAGGAAAGTGTGTGAAATAGAGAGCCACAGTGACGCGTCCTAAAACCCGGAAGCAAACTCCTTCCGGTTCCCTCGACAAAAAAGCAAAGCAATTTCTCCATAGGATTTTGGAAAATAGCTGGAAATAAGGTCTGTGGTTGAAACACATTTCAGAGACGGATCACGTTTTGTTCAGCCGGATCATAAATCATAAAAGTAGGGTAGACATGTCCGGCTGAACAAAACGTGACCAGGCCAACTGTAGCTCCCTCCAGTAAATGACACGAGGCTGAGGTCTGGATTAAATACGGGGTTTATTCTTGTGGGACCTATTCCAACCCGTGAGAACTGGGTTGTAAGACAACAAATATATAAAAGGTAAACAATAAATAAATATGGAATATATGCATGTCATCACTGTTAATGCCGCTAAATAAAACAATAAACGGCACACATATCCCACACAGCATGTAGCACAAGCTAACAATAGCATGTAGCACAAGCTAGCGCATAGCATACATACATATAACCTGCAGCTCAACCGCACACAATTACACAAACAACCAGCACAAAAACGTACCTCGTAGGCTGCTAGTCATCTAGAGGGTCTGATATCCTTCACTCCTTTAACTGCATTTTTCCCTAGATTTTCTTTACATTCTGCGTTGCTCTGCAGTTGCGACTATCAAGTGCGTCGATTAAACAAACAGGTGTAACACAAAACACCGCAGATTAGTTCCACCCCTATTAATGTTGCACATAAAAGGTAGGAACCAAAAATACAACGTGGAACAAAATAAACAAGAGAGTGAAGACAGTTACACCAACCTTGTTCAAAGACTGCAATGCTAGGGATTGAACTGCATTTTCCGTTGCTTCATTGCTTTGGCCTCTGTATGTTTCATTTGAAGTTAAAGAAGAATGTGACTTCACAGATTCTGGTATACTGAAACCCTTCTTAATGGCTAATACATGTTTATCTGAAGTTGTAATTAAGAGCTGCAGAAAATATTATTGAAGTGTTTAAAAATGTATAAAAAAACAAGATGTCATGCATACGTTAGTCTTTAATTAAAAGGCAGCCAGGTTTAAACGCATATTTACATTTTAAAGGAGAGATGTGCAAGTTTAAAAAAAACAAGTCAAAGTGATCTTGATTTACTTCATACTTTTATTTATTTTTTACATAAGTGCAAATTGGTTGCATAATTTACTCAATTAATTGTATTAATTTATTGATGTATTTATATTTTATAAAACGGAATAGGTGATGCATATTTTAAAGACATCCCAATAAATGTTAAGATCTTTTGAAGAGAATATTCCTGTCTTTCTGTGAACTGAGCGAAACAAAGTGTTATAAGTTTAAGTCAAAATGTCATGTGTTTACAGTAAACAAAACACAGCATTGTATTGACGTACATTCAAGTTTTTGCTTTGTAATAAAAGGAAATATTTTAAGCTATAACAACAAAATGAAGTATTTTTTTTTTTTTTTGACAAACTTAAAAACTCTACTTAGATCTAATATAAATATAAGGTTAATCAAAGTAATAAATGTTGTGCGGTCTTCAGAATGAATCATCTTATTACTTTGTGTCAATGTAAATATATATCTTAGACGGAAGCAATATTTTTTACTTGACCCAAATTAATCTTTTGAGGTCAAAAAAACAATTTGGAATAAACAAAAAAAATTTGCTGTAAAAAATTTGCGCAATTTTTTCAAGTTGATCCAAAGTATCAATTTTGTCAGTGTAGGAAAGAACGAGACCCCGCCTCCCACGCTGGATCCAGTTCTTATTTTACATCCATGGTCTAACATGGTGTAAGTAGTCGCTTAGCTAGCATCTGTGAGGCGTTCAGGGATCCTCTGTAAATTCTAGTGACGGTAAGTTAGCATGTCTTTGAATTACACACAGAGCACACACACAGTCCTCAGATATTCCTCAGCAGTGGTTTATTACACAAAGAGCAGGTTTATCTAAGAGAGAGCAGGTCCGGCGTCAGGTGAGGTGTTATCGGGGGGGGGGGGGCAGGTGTTAGCGGTGTCTGGTGTAGAGTTAGCGGTGTCTTGGGGGGACAAGTGTTAGCGGTGTCTGGGGGGGGCAGGTGTTAGCGGTGTCTGGTGTAGAGTTAGCGGTGTCTTGGGGGACAGGTGTTAGCGGTGTCTGGGGGGGGCAGGTGTTAGCGGTGTCTGGTGTAGGGTTAGCGGTGTCTTGGGGGGGCAGGTGTTAGCGGTGTCTGGGGGGGGGCAGGTGTTAGCGGTGTCTGGGGGGGGCAGGTGTTAGCGGTGTCTGGTGTAGGGTTAGCGGTGTCTTGGGGGGGCAGGTGTTAGCGGTGTCTGGGGGGGGGCAGGTGTTAGCGGTGTCTGGGGGGGGCAGGTGTTAGCGGTGTCTGGTGTAGAGTTAGCAGTGTCTGGGGGGGGCAGGTGTTAGCATTAGCGGTCCCGGGGGGCAGGTGTTTAGCGGCGGGGGGCAGGTGTTAGCGGTGTCTGGTTAGCATTAGCGGTGTCGGGGGGGGCAGGCGTGCCCCACGCGGCGGCAGTAGCAGATGGCGTTGAAGAAGCGGCAGTAGCAGGTGTCGCAGGCGTCGCAGCAGGGCAGCGGCAGGCCGAGGCACGACTGCTGGTGAGCCACGCAGCGCCGGGACGAGCGCATGGAGCGACCCTGCAGCTGCACCGATTCCTGCGCAACAGGAAACTCTATCAGAACGGAACAATTTGGTTCCCTAGTACAAAATACATTACACAATCATAGAAACAAAAACACATAAACCCCATCGAATAGTTACAAATACGATCCATAAAATGTTTAATTTATCACAAAGATATCACCTAATTTTACTACATCTCAAATCATGACTTGTTACATGTTCACTTCTTGTAACCATAATTAGGTATAGTTAGATAGACAGACAGATAGATGGATAGATAGATAGAGAGATAGATGGATAGATAGATAGAGAGATAGATGGATAGATAGACAGACAGATAGATGGATAGATAGATAGATAGAGAGATAGAGAGATAGATGGATAGATAGATAGAGAGATAGATGGATAGATAGACAGACAGATAGATGGATAGATAGATAGAGAGATAGATGGATAGATAGACAGACAGATAGATGGATAGATAGATAGAGAGATAGAGAGATAGATGGATAGATAGATAGAGAGATAGATGGATAGACAGACAGATAGATGGATAGATAGATAGAGAGATAGATGGATAGATAGACAGACAGATAGATGGATAGATAGATAGACAGATAGATGGATAGATAGATAGATAGAGAGATAGATGGATAGATAGACAGACAGATAGATGGATAGATAGATAGATAGAGAGATAGATGGATAGATAGACAGATAGATGGATAGATAGATAGAGAGATAGATGGATAGATAGATAGACAGATAGATGGATAGATAGATAGACAGATAGATGGATAGATAGATAGAGAGATAGATGGATAGATAGATTAGTATAAACAATATCAACAAAACAATATACAATATTCTGGATAGTTAAAATAAAAATAAATACAACAGGGTCCAAAATACTACAGGCATTAAGCCCCGCCCACCTCGTCGTAAGAGTCCGGGTCCATCAGGAAGTCGTCGGGCGAGTCAACGGTCAGGAGGGCGGGGTCCATCCCAGGGGCGTGGCCCCTCTCTGAGGGATGGAGGCTTCTGTTAGACCACATTAACCCCATGTGGTCCATGGGACCCTGACTGTTATTCTGTTAGTTAATAACCTTCAAACTGTCATATCTCTGTCTGCAGACGAGTACCTCCTTTACTGACATCGTTACTTTGGAAAGAGACGCATCTGGGTTTGGAGTGAATTCAATGTCCCAAAGAACAGAACTATTTCCTGGGTATCCAAAGATCCAAAGATACCCTACTCCCCTCTCCTGTAGTTCTGTGGGTGTTGGTGCATGTCAATGGTCTACAAAGGCTAAAATCTCTGTGTTCCCCTGAGTTTTTCTCCCCCCCTCCTTGCCTGAAAACCTGAAAGCTGGTTGACCAATCACAACGGAGCCGGCCAGCTAACCAATCAGAGCAGCCTGGGCTCTGGTTTCAGACAGAGGGTGAGCAGAGGCGGTATGAGAACACTAAAGATAACATAATATGATATAGTGTGCTGGGCTGACCTTACCTGTTGGTTCACACCAGCCACACCCTGCACTTTAACAGACAGCACTTTAACAGCACTTTAACAGACAGCACTTTAACAGACAGCACTTTAACAGCACTTTAACAGCACTTTAACAGACATCACTTTAACAGACAGCACTTTAACAGCCCTTTAACAGACAGCACTTTAACAGACAGCACTTTAACAGACATCACTTTAACAGACAGCACTTTAACAGACAGCACTTTAACAGACAGCACTTTAACAGACAGCACTTTAACAGCACTTTAACAGCACTTTAACAGCACTTTAACAGACAGCACTTTAACAGCACTTTAACAGACAGCAATTTAACAGCACTTTAACAGACAGCACTTTAACAGCACTTTAACAGACATCACTTTAACAGACATCACTTTAACAGACAGCACTTTAACAGCACTTTAACAGACAGCACTTTAACAGCACTTTAACAGCACTTTAACAGACATCACTTTAACAGACATCACTTTAACAGACAGCACTTTAACAGACAGCACTTTAACAGCACTTTAACAGCACTTTAACAGACAGCACTTTAACAGCACTTTAACAGCACTTTAACAGCACTTTAACAGACAGCACTTTAACAGACAGCACTTTAACAGCACTTTAACAGACAGCACTTTAACATACAGCACCACACCCTGATGCGGGTTAGGGTTCCCAGTCCTCCCAGTCCTCCCAGTCCTCCCAGTCTGGATCCTAGTGTGACTGAGCATCTAATTAACTAACAGTCTCTGAACACTTTAGATCACTGCAGAATAACTCGACCAGTTCCTCCACATGTCTGTCAGGTTAGTCATGAGAGTCCTCGGGTAGAGCTGTCTCTACTTTAAAGAGTCCTCTCCTGCTGATGTTCAGGTGTAGATCAGTATGTAGTGTCTCTACTTTAAAGAGTCCTCTCCTGCTGATGTTCAGGTGTATATCAGTATGTAGTGTCTCTACTTTAAAGAGTCCTCTCCTGCTGATGTTCAGGTGTATATCAGTATGTAGTGTCTCTACTTTAAAGAGTCCTCTCCTGCTGATGTTCAGGTGTATATCAGTATGTAGTGTCTCTACTTTAAAGAGTCCTCTCCTGCTGATGTTCAGGTGTATATCAGTATGTAGTGTCTCTACTTTAAAGAGTCCTCTCCTGCTGATGTTCAGGTGTATATCAGTATGTAGTGTCTCTACTTTAAAGAGTCCTCTCCTGCTGATGTTCAGGTGTATATCAGTATGTAGTGTCTCTACTTTAAAGAGTCCTCTCCTGCTGATGTTCAGGTGTATATCAGTATGTAGTGTCTCTACTTTAAAGAGTCCTCTCCTGCTGATGTTCAGGTGTATATCAGTATGTAGTGTCTCTACTTTAAAGAGTCCTCTCCTGCTGATGTTCAGGTGTATATCAGTATGTAGTGTCTCTACTTTAAAGAGTCCTCTCCTGCTGATGTTCTGGTGTATATCAGTATGTAGTGTCTCTACTTTAAAGAGTCCTCTCCTGCTGATGTTCAGGTGTATATCAGTATGTAGTGTCTCTGCTTTAAAGAGTCCTCTCCTCCTGATGTTCAGGTGTATATCAGTATGTAGTGTCTCTACTTTAAATAGTCCTCTCCTGCTGATGTTCAGGTGTATATCAGTATGTAGTGTCTCTACTTTAAAGAGTCCCCCCTGCTGGTATTCAGGTGTATATCAGTATGTAGTGTCTCTACTTTAAAGAGTCCTCTCCTGCTGATGTTCAGGTGTATATCAGTATGTGGTGTCTCTACTTTAAAGAGTCCTCTCCTGCTGATGTTCAGGTGTATATCAGTATGTAGTGTCTCTACTTTAAAGAGTCCTCTCCTGCTGATGTCCAGGTGTATATCAGTATGTAGTGTCTCTACTTTAAAGAGTCCTCTCCTGCTGATGTTCAGGTGTATATCAGTATGTAGTGTCTCTACTTTAAAGAGTCCTTTCCTGCTGATGTTCAGGTGTATATCAGTATGTAGTGTCTCTACTTTAAAGAGTCCTCTCCTGCTGATGTTCAGGTGTATATCAGTATGTAGTGTCTCTACTTTAAAGAGTCCTCTCCTGCTGATGTTCAGGTGTATATCAGTATGTAGTGTCTATACGGAGCTCTGTGATTGGCCGGTACTAACCCAGGTCTGACAGGAAGGCGGAGTCCTCCAAGTGGATGTTTCCGTGCACCAGAGAAGAAGAGAGTCGCAGTGCGCTGAAGACACAGCAGTACAGCAGCACCGAGCCCAGCATCCTGAGAACTACAACTCCCACAATCCTCTGCTGAGAACTACAACTCCCACAATCCTCTGCTGAGAACTACAACTCCCACAATCCTCTGCTGAACCCCCAGCTCAGCGTCTGCTGGATTAAAGTCATTCACTGCAGTTAGAAATAAAGTAATATACATTCATATGAAATGACGTCTCTCTAAAAACAGAAACGGAGACTCACCTGTTGTTGGTCCTCTTGTTGTTGTTAACCCCGCTGTCGTTGTTGTTTACCCTGCTGTTGTTTTAGAGTGGTGGCTCTGGAGGAGATGTTGGGTCTTTTAAAGGAGTGGAGGTCACATGACCACCGTCCGATGACGTGGTGTAATTATAATCACCGGTCATCAGTTATCTTTATCATCATGTCCTCTATCTTTCCTCTTTATATCAGGAAATCATCTGGAGACTGTAAACAGTTATTTATTCTTTTATAGATCCTGCTGTCAACTGAACAGCTTTAGGGCTTTTCCGAAATATAACTCACAAGATAAGATAAGACATACTTTTATTGATCCTAGTTTGGGAAATTATGAATAAAAAATAAAATACAAATTAGACCTAAACATTATAAACAAATAAACAGAACATTACACACAGTATGTACACATCAACAGTGAGAGAGGAGTATCTCTATCGAATATCATGGATCCACCAGGACCCTAACCCCCAACCCACTCTCACAAAAACACCTAGTAGATTCATGGATCCACCAGGACCCTAACCCCCAACCCACTCTCACAAAAACACCTAGTAGATTCATGGATCCACCAGGACCCTAACCCCCAACCCACTCTCACAAAAACACCTAGTAGATTCATGGATCCACCAGGACCCTAACCCCCAACCCACTCTCACAAAAACACCTAGTAGATTCATAGATCCACCAGGACCCTAACCCCCAACCCACTCTCACAAAAACACCTAGTAGATTCATGGATCCACCAGGACCCTAACCCCCAACCCACTCTCACAAAAAGACCTAGTAGATTCATGGATCCACCAGGACCCTAACCCCCAACCCACTCTCACAAAAACACCTAGTAGATTCATGGATCCACCAGGACCCTAACCCCCAACCCACTCTCACAAAAACACCTAGTAGATTCATGGATCCACCAGGACCCTAACCCCCAACCCACTCTCACAAAAACACCTAGTAGATTCATGGATCCACCAGGACCCTAACCCCCAACCCACTCTCACAAAAACACCTAGTAGATTCATGGATCCACCAGGACCCTAACCCCCAACCCACTCTCACAAAAACACCTAGTAGATTCATTGATCCACCAGGACCCTAACCCCAACCCACTCTCACAAAAACACCTAGTAGATTCATGGATCCACCAGGACCCTAACCCCCAACCCACTCTCACAAAAACACCTAGTAGATTCATGGATCCACCAGGACCCTAACCCCCAACCCACTCTCACAAAAACACCTAGTAGATTCATGGATCCACCAGGACCCTAACCCCCAACCCACTCTCACAAAAACACCTAGTAGATTCATGGATCCACCAGGAACCTAACCCCCAACCCACTCTCACAAAAACACCTAGTAGATTCATGGATCCACCAGGACCCTAACCCCCAACCCACTCTCACAAAAACACCTAGTAGATTCATGGATCCACCAGGACCCTAACCCCCAACCCACTCTCACAAAAACACCTAGTAGATTCATGGATCCACCAGGACCCTAACCCCCAACCCACTCTCACAAAAACACCTAGTAGATTCATGGATCCACCAGGACCCTAACCCCCAACCCACTCTCACAAAAACACCTAGTAGATTCATGGATCCACCAGGACCCTAACCCCCAACCCACTCTCACAAAAACACCTAGTAGATTCATGGATCCACCAGGACCCTAACCCCCAACCCACTCTCACAAAAACACCTAGTAGATTCATGGATCCACCAGGACCCTAACCCCCAACCCACTCTCACAAAAACACCTAGTAGATTCATGGATCCACCAGGACCCTAACCCCCAACCCACTCTCACAAAAACACCTAGTAGATTCATGGATCCACCAGGACCCTAACCCCCAACCCACTCTCACAAAAACACCTAGTAGATTCATGGATCCACCAGGACCCTAACCCCCAACCCACTCTCACAAAAACACCTAGTAGATTCATGGATCCACCAGGACCCTAACCCCCAACCCACTCTCACAAAAACACCTAGTAGATTCATGGATCCACCAGGACCCTAACCCCCAACCCACTCTCACAAAAACACCTAGTAGATTCATGGATCCACCAGGACCCTAACCCCCAACCCACTCTCACAAAAACACCTAGTAGATTCATGGATCCACCAGGACCCTAACCCCCAACCCACTCTCACAAAAACACCTAGTAGATTCATGGATCCACCAGGACCCTAACCCCCAACCCACTCTCACAAAAACACCTAGTAGATTCATGGATCCACCAGGACCCTAACCCCCAACCCACTCTCACAAAAACACCTAGTAGATTCATGGATCCACCAGGACCCTAACCCCCAACCCACTCTCACAAAAACACCTAGTAGATTCATGGATCCACCAGGACCCTAACCCCCAACCCACTCTCACAAAAACACCTAGTAGATTCATGGATCCACCAGGACCCTAACCCCCAACCCACTCTCACAAAAACACCTAGTAGATTCATGGATCCACCAGGACCCTAACCCCCAACCCACTCTCACAAAAACACCTAGTAGATTCATGGATCCACCAGGACCCTAACCCCCAACCCACTCTCACAAAAACACCTAGTAGATTCATGGATCCACCAGGAACCTAACCCCCAACCCACTCTCACAAAAACACCTAGTAGATTCATGGATCCACCAGGAACCCTAACCCCCAACCCACTCTCACAAAAACACCTAGTAGATTCATGGATCCACCAGGACCCTAACCCCCAACCCACTCTCACAAAAAACACCTAGTAGATTCATGGATCCACCAGGACCCTAACCCCCAACCCACTCTCACAAAAACACCTAGTAGATTCATGGATCCACCAGGACCCTAACCCCCAACCCACTCTCACAAAAACACCTAGTAGATTCATAGATCCACCAGGACCCTAACCCCCAACCCACTCTCACAAAAACACCTAGTAGATTCATGGATCCACCAGGACCCTAACCCCCAACCCACTCTCACAAAAACACCTAGTAGATTCATGGATCCACCAGGACCCTAACCCCCAACCCACTCTCACAAAAACACCTAGTAGATTCATGGATCCACCAGGACCCTAACCCCCAACCCACTCTCACAAAAACACCTAGTAGATTCATGGATCCACCAGGACCCTAACCCCAACCCACTCTCACAAAAACACCTAGTAGATTCATGGATCCACCAGGACCCTAACCCCCCAACCCACTCTCACAAAAACACCTAGTAGATTCATGGATCCACCAGGACCCTAACCCCCAATCCACTCTCACAAAAACACCTAGTAGATTCATGGATCCACCAGGACCCTAACCCCCAACCCACTCTCACAAAAACACCTAGTAGATTCATGGATCCACCAGAACCCTAACCCCCAACCCACTCTCACAAAAACACCTAGTAGATTCATGGATCCACCAGGACCCTAACCCCCAACCCACTCTCACAAAAACACCTAGTAGATTCATGGATCCACCAGGACCCTAACCCCCAACCCACTCTCACAAAAACACCTAGTAGATTCATGGATCCACCAGGACCCTAACCCCCAACCCACTCTCACAAAAAAACCTAGTAGATTCATGGATCCACCAGGACCCTAACCCCCAACCCACTCTCACAAAAACACCTAGTAGATTCATGGATCCACCAGGAACCTAACCCCCAACCCACTCTCACAAAAACACCTAGTAGATTCATGGATCCACCAGGACCCTAACCCCCAACCCACTCTCACAAAAACACCTAGTAGATTCATGGATCCACCAGGACCCTAACCCCCAACCCACTCTCACAAAAACACCTAGTAGATTCATGTATCCACCAGGACCCTAACCCCCAACCCACTCTCACAAAAACACCTAGTAGATTCATAGATCCACCAGGACCCTAACCCCCAACCCACTCTCACAAAAACACCTAGTAGATTCATGGATCCACCAGGACCCTAACCCCCAACCCACTCTCACAAAAACACCTAGTAGATTCATGGATCCACCAGGAACCTAACCCCCAACCCACTCTCACAAAAACACCTAGTAGATTCATGGATCCACCAGGAACCTAACCCCCAACCCACTCTCACAAAAACACCTAGTAGATTCATGGATCCACCAGGACCCTAACCCCCAACCCACTCTCACAAAAACACCTAGTATATTCATGGATCCACCAGGACCCTAACCCCCAACCCACTCTCACAAAAACACCTAGTAGATTCATGGATCCACCAGGACCCTAACCCCCAATCCACTCTCACAAAAACACCTAGTAGATTCATGGATCCACCAGGACCCTAACCCCCAACCCACTCTCACAAAAACACCTAGTAGATTCATGGATCCACCAGGACCCTAACCCCCAACCCACTCTCACAAAAACACCTAGTAGATTCATGGATCCACCAGGACCCTAACCCCCAACCCACTCTCACAAAAACACCTAGTAGATTCATGGGTCCACCAGGACCCTAACCCCCAACCCACTCTCACAAAAACACCTAGTAGATTCATGGATCCACCAGGACCCTAACCCCCAACCCACTCTCACAAAAACACCTAGTAGATTCATGGATCCACCAGGACCCTAACCCCCAACCCACTCTCACAAAAACACCTAGTAGAGTCATGGATCCACCAGGACCCTAACCCCCAACCCACTCTCACAAAAACACCTAGTAGATTCATGGATCCACCAGGACCCTAACCCCCAACCCACTCTCACAAAAACACCTAGTAGATTCATTGATCCACCAGGACCCTAACCCCCAACCCACTCTCACAAAAACACCTAGTAGATTCATGGATCCACCAGGACCCTAACCCCCAACCCACTCTCACAAAAACACCTAGTAGATTCACAAATAACCCTCGAAACGTGACATGCTACAACACTTAATAACATATTCATTTCTAATGGCCAGTGTCACGTGATCGCCAACTTTACCATTCCCTAACCCCAGAAGTCCTAAACTGTAGGATAGTTTGGCGTTAAAATGCTTTTTGATTCTTCTAGCACGTGTATATCGTACTTTTAGAGTCTACGTCCAGTGGATGTTTCGGATCTATAGTTTGAAAGATATTACGAAGATGATTTGAGGTCAGGAGGACGTGTGTCTTTAACCATAGAGGTTGCTCTGAGTGCACCCTGTGATTGCGAGACGTCTTTCCCCCTCTTCATTTCTATTGGCCAGCATCCATGTAGCGTTCACTCTCAGCGGGTGTCCCTTCGTTTTCTGAGTTCTATGGCATTGTATGATGTGTGTACCTCATTTGTTTCATCCTCAGAAACGACCTTTCCAACTTCTCATCAGTTGCCTGTCTTTGACTGTCACGGCCCCTACACACGGCGGCGTGCGTTGCCGCTTGGCGGTGGGCGTGTCTTGAGCTTGGGGAGTTTACGCGAGCAATGCGACCAACAACCAATCATATGAATCTCTCCTGTCAATTGCATAAAAGGTTTTACATGTCACACTTTATATGATGAACATTTATGACATTCATGCCTATGGTGCTCTTTTACGCAACATTCCATGCTGGCTAAATACTGTCTATGCTTGCTAGTCCACTCAAACGAAGTACACTGGATATAAAATCCCCAAACAGGCGAAAACCTACCAGTTTCACCCACTGTCTCTGCCTCCTCCCTCCATGCCTGGCTGCTCCGGTTTGTATCCCGGTAGGTGAACAGAGACTGATCATAAAGCACCGGGTGATTCCCTACCGCTACGATTATTTTCTCCTCCATTTTTTGGCATATGAGGAAAGGAACTGCGGTCTGTCTCTCCCAGCATACACGCGGTTTGATTGGCTAGCGTTTGTACTGGCAGATTTGCATAAACGGGATTTGATTGGCTGACGCCTCCGTCGAGGCGTCAAAAGTAGAACATTGCTCTACTTTTGCAGCGAGCACCGTGAGAAAAGCTACGCTTTGCTCCCACAATGCAGTTTGGCGAATCGTGACGTCACCCCATTCAAAGTGAATGGGCAGAAGCGTTGAAGCGGCAACGCACGCCGCCGTGTGTAGGGGCCGTTACAGGTGTACAGCTTCATGGTACAAAGCAGTGACGTGCGGTGAGGTTCATGGCTGGTGAGGTACTGACTCTTTCAGAGTCAGATTTACAAATATTATATATTTTGACCTTAAAGGTGGGGTAGGTAATTTTGGAGAAACCAGCTCGAGTGCGCTAGAATTTGAAAATACACAGCCCCTCCAACACACACGAACGCGCACATGACCAATGAGGGCACGAGATAAGTTTGTGCCCAGATGGAAGGCTGACAGGCAGGTTATTTTAGCCGGGCCGGCTAAAATGAGTGGTCGTGCTTTTTACAGTACTACGGCTTCCACAGATGAAATGTTTTAATGTATTTTTTGTCAAAGCACTTCAGATATTCATTGCTATCGGGATGTTAAGAGCATTCCATGGAATATAACAAAAAGTGTATCTCGAGCCTGTTTCTCAAACTTACCTACCCCACCTTTAATCGAAATATTCTGTTATTTTCAAAAGCTGTTTTAGTCTGATGCTTCGATTCATTTTAAACAGACCGTTCAACAAAAGGATAGCCTACCCAAAATCAAAATATTGGATTGTTCTCTCTTAGTAAGATCCAATTTTCATTACAAATGTGGTCTTACCTTGACTTGAAGATGAAGTCCATGCTTTCCTTCTGGACAACAATCTCTATTACTTTTTTGTAAAAGTCCTCCTTATCTTCCTCTAGTTTCAAAAGCCTAGCTTGTTGTTTGCGTCTGCGTAGAATAACAGTAGCAACAAGAACCTGTGGGCTCACTTGGGCCCCCTTCAGTGCGGCAGAGGTTATGGCTGCCTCCCCTGGTGCTTTTCTCATTGCCGTTGTATGATGAGACCAGCGAGCTTAAATATCATATATACGTGAAAAAAGTTATTTAGAGACTATGGATGGCGAGGATAAATGTAATAAAGGGATCTACAAACATTACATTGGTGACATACAGTGAGATGGTGCAGGCATGCGCTTAGGGCCCGCTTTCCAGACAGTTTCTGTGACGCATTCTGAGGTGAGGCAGAGCTCATCTGTGCCTCACCTCACCACACAGTAACTGGCTTGAGCGCGCTCACAAAATAAGTGCCCGCGCTAAATTAGTGCCCGTGCTCCAGCAAGTTACTGTGGGCTTCTGTGAGGCAGAGCTCGTCCCTGCCTCACTTCTCATCGCTCCCCGTAGTTGTAGCGGAGCTCGGCAAATTAGCCGATTTTTACTATAAAAAGCGATTGGAATCAAACAGAAATCACACTTACAACACAGATCAGTGGAGACATTTTATTATTATTATTATTTGTATTATTATTCTTTTTTTCCGTTACATTGGAGAATGACAAGTGAGGCTCTGCCTCACCTGCCTCCCCTGACCGCACGTCGCTGGTACAAAGCCATGTTAGGGAAACTTCCATCTTCCATCTGCTCCCTGATCTCAGGGAGAATTGTAAGTGGTGACTGCCTGAGATCGCATGCTGTGGTTTTATTAAATGTGCCAACTGCTAGGACTGTCTTAGGGAAGACAGCTGTTAGATGCGCAGTTCCTCTGTCTTGGAATAGTCTGCAATTGAAATGGAAACTGAACAATCTGGTGCCACTAAATGTTTTTAAAGCTCGGTTGGATGCTACCCAATCGGAAGCTATTGGTACCTGTTTATGTGGATCATTATGTAAATGATGCTGTATGATGTCCTTTTGATGTTCTGTTTATGTTTCATGTGGAACTACTTGAGCAGGTCTCCCTTGGAAAAGAGATCAATGATCTCAATGGGATACATCTGTATAAATAAAGGTTTGAAATGAAATGAAAAAAGCATACGCCTGAAATAGCCCATAATATGTTTGGTTATGATAATTACATAAGTGTTGCACGTGAATAGTAATGGTAAAAGTACTAACTAGTTGTATTGTTGAGGTTGAGCTCCAAAGGGTTCAGGGAAGTAACCCTGGGATCAGGCTGTGTGGAGGAAATGGCTAAAGGTAAACTTGGTCTTGGGAGTAAACACAACACGTTGTTGGAGAGGTCTCAATCTGGAGAGTAACATCAGTCAGTCTGAAGATTATAAGAAGGTTGTGCTCTCAACTGTTGACCTTTGAACCTTGGCCTCAGGGAAGTTCTGAATGATTGTCATTCTGTTACAGAAGGGACTACACACATGGGACTAATTGTTATGAAGAACACTTGACCTAAGCTATGTGAATATGCCTGACTGGGTAGAATCATCAAAGGCTGTAACATTTATCATTTAACGGTTAGATATTGAAATTGTGATTCCATAGATGTGTCTCCCATCTCCTAAAACCCCTGACTATCTCTCCACTCAATATTTACATTCTTCCATTCAAGGACAATCAATAATGTCTTTAAAAACTACAACTCCCATTCTCTCAGCTGTGCACCGTTATCCAAATGACACCATTTTTGTAATTTATTTGGGTTTGCAAAAAGGTGTGAAATATAGCCTACGATTGGATCCAAAGTCAGCCGAATTAGTGTTGGCGCTGCAAGCAGAGTGCTGTCTGGAGAGAGCTTGAAGATGAAGGAGTGTTGGCGCTGAAGTCAGAGTGCTGTCTGGAGAGAGCTTGAAGATGAAGGAGTGTTGGCGCTGAAGGCAGAGTGCTGTCTGGAGAGAGCTTGAAGATGAAGGAGTGTTTGGCGCTAAAGGCAGAGTGCTGTCTGGAGAGAGCTTGAAGATGAAGGAGTGTTGGTGCTGAAGGCAGAGTGCTGTCTGGAGAGAGCTTGAAGACGAATGAGTGTTGGTGCTGAAGGCAGAGTGCTGTCTGGAGAGAGCTTGAAGACGAATGAGTGTTGGCGCTGAAGGCAGAGTGCTGTCTGGAGAGAGCTTGAAGATGAAGGAGTGTTGGCGCTGAAGGCAGAGTGCTGTCTGGAGAGAGCTTGAAGATGAAGGAGTGTTGGCGCTGAAGGCAGAGTGCTGTCTGGAGAGAGCTTGAAGATGAAGGAGTGTTGGCGCTGAAGGCAGAGTGCTGTCTGGAGAGAGCTTGAAGACGAAGGAGTGTTTGTGCTGAAGGCAGAGTGCTGTCTGGAGAGAGCTTGAAGATGAAGGAGTGTTGGCGCTGAAGGCAGAGTGCTGTCTGGAGAGAGCTTGAAGATGAAGGAGTGTTGGCGCTGAAGGCAGAGTGCTGTCTGGAGAGAGCTTGAAGACGAAGGAGTGTTGGCGCTGAAGGCAGAGTGCTGTCTGGAGAGAGCTTGAAGATGAAGGAGTGTTGCCGCTGAAGGCAGAGCGCTGTCTGGAGAGAGCTTGAAGATGAAGGAGAGTTGGCGCTGAAGGCAGAGTGCTGTCTGGAGAGAGCTTGAAGACGAAGGAGTGTTGGTGCTGAAGGCACAGTGCTGACTGGAGAGAGCTTGAAGATGAAGGAGTGTTGGCGCTGAAGGCAGAGTGCTGTCTGGAGAGAGCTTGAAGACGAAGGAGTGTTGGCGCTGAAGGCAGAGTGCTGTCTGGAGAGAGCTTGAAGATGAAGGAGTGTTGGCGCTGAAGGCAGAGTGCTGTCTGGAGAGAGCTTGAAGATGAAGGAGTGTTGGCGCTGAAGGCAGAGTGCTGTCTGGAGAGAGCTTTGAAGATGAAGGAGTGTTGGCGCTGAAGGCAGAGTGCTGTCTGGAGAGAGCTTGAAGATGAAGGTGTGTTGGCGCTGAAGGCAGAGTGCTGTCTGGAGAGAGCTTGAAGATGAAGGAGTGTTGGCGCTGAAGGCAGAGTGCTGTCTGGAGAGAGCTTGAAGACGAAGGAGTGTTGGCGCTGAAGGCAGAGTGCTGTCTGGAGAGAGCTTGAAGATGAAGGAGTGTTGGTGCTGAAGGCAGAGTGCTGACTGGAGAGAGCTTGAAGATGAAGGAGTGTTGGCGCTGAAGGCAGAGTGCTGTCTGGAGAGAGCTTGAAGATGAAGGAGTGTTGGCGCTGAAGGCAGAGTGCTGTCTGGAGAGAGCTTGAAGATGAAAGAGTGTTGGCGCTGAAGGCAGAGTGCTGTCTGGAGAGAGCTTGAAGATGAAGGAGTGTTGGCGCTGAAGGCAGAGTGCTGTCTGGAGAGAGCTTGAAGATGAAGGAGTGTTGGCGCTGAAGGCAGAGTGCTGTCTGGAGAGAGCTTGAAGATGAAGGAGTGTTGGCGCTGAAGGCAGAGTGCTGTCTGGAGAGAGCTTGAAGACGAAGGAGTGTTGGCGCTGAAGGCAGAGTGCTGTCTCGAGAGAGCTTGAAGACGAAGGAGTGTTGGCGCTGAAGGCAGAGTGCTGTCTGGAGAGAGCTTGAAGACGAAGGAGTGTTGGCGCTGAAGGCAGAGTGCTGTCTGGAGAGAGCTTGAAGACGAAGGAGTGTTGGCGCTGAAGGCAGAGTGCTGTCTGGAGAGAGCTTGAAGACGAAGGAGTGTTGGCGCTGAAGGCAGAGTGCTGTCTGGAGAGAGCTTGAAGATGAAGGAGTGTTGGCGCTGAAGGCAGAGTGCTGTCTGGAGAGAGCTTGAAGATGAAGGAGTGTTGGCGCTGAAGGCAGAGTGCTGTCTGGAGAGAGCTTGAAGATGAAGGAGTGTTGGCGCTGAAGGCAGAGTGCTGTCTGGAGAGAGCTTGAAGATGAAAGGAGTGTTGGCGCTGAAGGCAGAGTGCTGTCTGGAGAGAGCTTGAAGATGAAGGAGTGTTGGCGCTGAAGGCAGAGTGCTGTCTGGAGAGGCTTGAAGACGAAGGAGTGTTGGCGCTGAAGGCAGAGTGCTGTCTGGAGAGAGCTTGAAGACGAAGGAGTGTTGGCGCTGAAGGCAGAGTGCTGTCTGGAGAGAGCTTGAAGACTGAAGGAGTGTTGGCGCTGAAGGCAGAGTGCTGTCTGGAGAGAGCTTGAAGAGAAGGAGTGTTGGCGCTGAAGGCAGAGTGCTGTCTGGAGAGAGCTTGAAGATGAAGGTAGTGTTGGCGCTGAAGGCAGAGTGCTGTCTGGAGAGAGCTTGAAGATGAAGGAGTGTGGCGCTGAAGGCAGAGTGCTGTCTGGAGAGAGCTTGAAGATGAAGGAGTGTTGGCGCTGAAGGCAGAGTGCTGTCTGGAGAGAGCTTGAAGATGAAGGAGTGTTGGCGCTGAAGGCAGAGTGCTGTCTGGAGAGAGCTTGAAGACGAAGGAGTGTTGGCGCTGAAGGCAGAGTGCTGTCTGAGAGAGCTTGAAGATGAAGGAGTGTTGGCGCTGAAGGCAGAGTGCTGTCTGGAGAGAGCTTGAAGATGAAGGAGTGTTGGCGCTGAAGGCAGAGTGCTGTCTGGAGAGAGCTTGAAGATGAAGGAGTGTTGGCGCTGAAGGCAGAGTGCTGTCTGGAGAGAGCTTGAAGATGAAGGTGTGTTGGCGCTGAAGGCAGAGTGCTGTCTGGAGAGAGCTTGAAGACGAAGGAGTGTTGGCGCTGAAGGCAGAGTGCTGTCTGGAGAGAGCTTGAAGACGAAGGAGTGTTGGCGCTGAAGGCAGAGTGCTGTCTGGAGAGAGCTTGAAGACGAAGGAGTGTTGGCGCTGAAGGCAGAGTGCTGTCTGGAGAGAGCTTGAAGATGAAGGAGTGTTGGTGCTGAAGGCAGAGTGCTGACTGGAGAGAGCTTGAAGATGAAGGAGTGTTGGCGCTGAAGGCAGAGTGCTGTCTGGAGAGAGCTTGAAGATGAAGGAGTGTTGGCGCTGAAGGCAGAGTGCTGTCTGGAGAGAGCTTGAAGATGAAAGAGTGTTGGCGCTGAAGGCAGAGTGCTGTCTGGAGAGAGCTTGAAGATGAAGGAGTGTTGGCGCTGAAGGCAGAGTGCTGTCTGGAGAGAGCTTGAAGATGAAGGAGTGTTGGCGCTGAAGGCAGAGTGCTGTCTGGAGAGAGCTTGAAGATGAAGGAGTGTTGGCGCTGAAGACAGAGTGCTGTCTGGAGAGAGCTTGAAGACGAAGGAGTGTTGGCGCTGAAGGCAGAGTGCTGTCTCGAGAGAGCTTGAAGACGAAGGAGTGTTGGCGCTGAAGGCAGAGTGCTGTCTGGAGAGAGCTTGAAGACGAAGGAGTGTTGGCGCTGAAGGCAGAGTGCTGTCTGGAGAGAGCTTGAAGACGAAGGAGTGTTGGCGCTGAAGGCAGAGTGCTGTCTGGAGAGAGCTTGAAGACGAAGGAGTGTTGGCGCTGAAGGCAGAGTGCTGTCTGGAGAGAGCTTGAAGATGAAGGAGTGTTGGCGCTGAAGGCAGAGTGCTGTCTGGAGAGAGCTTGAAGATGAAGGAGTGTTGGCGCTGAAGGCAGAGTGCTGTCTGGAGAGAGCTTGAAGATGAAGGAGTGTTGGCGCTGAAGGCAGAGTGCTGTCTGGAGAGAGCTTGAAGATGAAGGAGTGTTGGCGCTGAAGGCAGAGTGCTGTCTGGAGAGAGCTTGAAGATGAAGGAGTGTTGGGGCTGAAGGCAGAGTGCTGTCTGGAGAGAGCTTGAAGACGAAGGAGTGTTGGCGCTGAAGGCAGAGTGCTGTCTGGAGAGAGCTTGAAGACGAAGGAGTGTTGGCGCTGAAGGCAGAGTGCTGTCTGGAGAGAGCTTGAAGACGAAGGAGTGTTTGGCGCTGAAGGCAGAGTGCTGTCTGGAGAGAGCTTGAAGATGAAGGAGTGTTGGCGCTGAAGGCAGAGTGCTGTCTGGAGAGAGCTTGAAGATGAAGGTGTGTTGGCGCTGAAGGCAGAGTGCTGTCTGGAGAGAGCTTGAAGATGAAGGAGTGTTGGCGCTGAAGGCAGAGTGCTGTCTGGAGAGAGCTTGAAGATGAAGGAGTGTTGGCGCTGAAGGCAGAGTGCTGTCTGGAGAGAGCTTGAAGATGAAGGAGTGTTGGCGCTGAAGGCAGAGTGCTGTCTGGAGAAAGCTTGAAGATGAAGGAGTGTTGGCGCTGAAGGCAGAGTGCTGTCTGGAGAGAACTTGAAGATGAAGGTGTGTTGGCGCTGAAGGCAGAGTGCTGTCTGGAGAGAGCTTGAAGACGTCGTTTGATTGCTGATATATTCTGCAGAAGAACTCAAGATGTTTTTTACAGTTGAATGATTAGTGGTCATTAAACAGAGTGCATTATGGGTCGTGTTCTTCTTCTACTATTATCCTCAATCAGCCGCTGCGCAAACATGCCGCCGATTCCCCGAAGCGTCCCGCGCTGATGACATCACGCTGCACTCAGCGCCAATCAGCTGCTGATTACGGCCATCAGCAGGAAGTGATTTTTAATTAAGATCTACAAAACAACGCTCTGCTACTTCCTGTTTCAGGCTGTTTCCATGGTGACCTTGCACCCCCCCCCCACACACACTTACTGTTAGTGACTCTTGGAAAGCATCGGATCTAAAGTATAAACAACAACAACAACAACCCGTTTCTCAGTAAACGGTCACAGCAGCGTAGATCACACATGGAACATGTGAGCAGCACAGAGTGAGATCAAGTGGGATGGAGTATGTTTCCTCACACACACACACACACACACACACACACACACACACACACACACACACACACACACACACACACACACACACACACACACAGTGTTTCCTCACACACACACACACACACACACACACACACACACACACACACAGTGTTTCCTCACACACACACACACACGCACACACACACGCACGCACGCACACACACACACACACACACATTGTTTCCTCACACACACACACACACACACACACACACACACACACACACACACACACACACAGTGTTTCCTCACTCACACACACACACACACACACACAAACGCACGCACGCACACACACACACACACACACACACACACACAAACACACACACACACACACACACAGTGTTTCCTCACACACACACACACATACACACACACACACACACACACACACACACACAGTGTTTCCTCACACACACACACGCAAGCAAGCACGCACGCACGCACGCACGCACGCACACACACACACACACACACACACACACAGTGTTTCCTCACACACACACAGTGTTTCCTCACACACACACACACGCACGCACGCACGCACGCACGCACGCACGCACGCACGCACACACACACACACACACACACACACAGTGTTTCCTCTCACACACACACACACACACACACACACACACACACACAGAGTGTTTCCTCACACACACACACACACACACACACACACACACACACACACACACACACATTGTTTCCTCACACACACACACACACACACACACACAGAGTGTCTGCTGTCACAAAATCCCAGTTGAAACGTTGTCCTCCAATGCACAAACACATAGGCCTCACGCCGTATGTGCGAATGGGGCCGCCGTTCGCCGTCGTCAACCGCGGTCCATGTCCCCCACGAGCGACGTCTTCCCTCGAAGCAGGAACTACACTCCGTTGAGCTCCCGTGTCACACAAAAACAAGCTTCCCGAGACTCTGTTGCTGACGAAGAGAAGCCTGCTCGTGCCGCCAACGCTCAGGGCCACTACCGAGCGCTGGCTCCTCCGTTTCCCGGAGGCTTGTAGCTGCAGGGAGCGACACACTTCTTCGCGCTGGTCCCGAACCGCGCGTGGTAAAGACACTCTCCTGTGTCTCCACGCCGGCTTGCTGCTGTCGTGTCCAGTCTCCCCCAAGCTTTCTTGACTGTTGCGGGGGCGCTGAGTGTCACAGCTAGCGCCTCTGCACCGGGCTGCTGGGTAGCCAAGAAAAAAAGGTTGGCTTCTTCAGCCAATGCACGGGGCTCTGTAATGGACGTGTTGGCTAGCGCCGTCTGGACCCGGGAAGGCAAGTGGCGTAGGAACGTCTCCATGAATAAAATCCGGGGATCTTCCCCCCCCTAGCAGATTTAGCATCTTCTCCATGAGCTGAGATGGCTTGCCGTCTCCTAGGCCTTGAATGTCAAGTATCTGGCGGGCCCTCTCCTTAGCAGCTAAGCTAAATGTCTTAAGGAGAAGGGCCTCATATTTGCCATGGTGTTGGGGGTCTGCTATAAATCCCACCAACCTGGATGACGTGGAGCTTCCCAGCGCTGCTCCAACATGGTAGTATTTCAGGTCCCGGTCACGGACCTGTCGGCAAGCGAAGTGCGCCTCCACGTGTTTAAACCACGCCGCAGCGGCATGCTCGCAAAGCTCCGGCAGCTTTACGAAAACATTGCAATTAGCCATGTTCATTGGTTCTTCGGAAACCCGCGACTGTTACAATGAAGGCTCGATATCAGCTCACGGCATATAGGTGTAAGCAGGGGTAAAGTGCTATTTTTATAGGTGGTGTGTGGACCTCACAGAGGGGGGTCCGGGGGCAAGCTCCCCCGGGAAGATTTATAAATATTGAAGTTGAAAGCATCAATCTGGTGCACTTTGAGAGCAACATGAGAGATCTATGGATACCTCTCTCAACACCCATTTGAAACAGAACTGTAAACAGATTTACTATTTCTTTATGGATATTTTACAAATCACCCTTTTAAACGTTATTCTTGTTTTACTGTCATATAGTATTTCATACCTGTTTTTAATTTATTCTCTTGTTTTTTTATAACTATAATGATCATATAAATGTGTGGCTCGGAAATAATTGTTTACATTAATGGTGTCCAAACCGTTTGAGACCCACTGAGATAACACTGAGAGTCCTTTAGCTCACTGAGGCTCTCAGTCTGACAGGAGAGGACTCTCCTCCACTTGTTGTTGAAAAGACTCCTTATATCCGTTAGCGTAGCTCGCTAGCACCAGAAGCTAACGACAACGATCTCCGGTACCGATGCGCTCTCTCTCTCTCTCTCTCTCTCTCTCTCTCTCTCTCTCTCTCTCGTGCACACAAAATGGCTCATTTCCTCACACAGAGCCGAGCTTTAATGAAACACAGAGACCCAGACGTAATAGTACTGCATCATATTATTTTCGAATCAATCATTTTTCAAATTATGATTTTTTTTTTTTTTTTAAATAACCATTTTTCCTCTTGGTCTCTCGCGCCCCCCACTTTGAGAACCACTGGTCTAAGGACAGAGGATCGAAGGACAGAGGGTCTAAGGACAGAGGGTCTGAGGACAGAGGGTCTAAGGACAGAGGGTCTAAGGACAGAGGGTCTAAGGACAGAGGGTCGAAGGACAGAGGGTCTAAGGACAGAGGGTCTGAGGACAGAGGGTCTAAGGACAGAGGGTCGAAGGACAGAGGGTCTAAGGACAGAGGGTCTGAGGACAGAGGGTCTGAGGACAGAGGGTCTAAGGACAGAGGGTCTAAGGACAGAGGGTCGAAGGACAGAGGGTCTAAGGTCAGAGGGTCTAAGGACAGAGGGTCTAAGGACAGAGGGTCTAAGGACAGAGGGTGTCATATTGTCATACTGATATTCTGTACAAACTGTGAAGTCCACTGAGACAAATGTAACATTTGTGATATCGGGCTATATAAATAAACATTGATTGATTGATTGATTGATTGATCGATTGATTGATTGATTGATCGATTGATTGATTGATCGATTGATTGATTGATTGATCGATTGATTGATTGATTGATCGATTGATTGATTGATCGATTGATTGATTGACATGTAAGAGGTTCATCTCTCATTCAGAACAATGGAAACCTGTGATCTCTGCAGAGCTCCTTAGCTCAACTATAAACACCTGTGTCATGGAACACGATGATGTCATCACTCCAGCTGACATGCTCAGAGCAGCAGACTTCAGATAGAGGTTAATGGTCCTGCCCTCAACAGCTCTACGTCAATTATGGGGTGTCATCATATGCCGTTTCCATGGAAACGCATCCCTCGCCATAAAAGACGATGTCGCTGTAACTCCTATGAAAATGTTCAAAAAGTGCTCAAACTTCACATGTGTGCTAACAGTCCAGCCGTGAAGACATCTACGGGAAAGTTTTGAGATTTCTTCAAATGCCGTTGCCATGGCAACACAATGCTCGCCATGAAACACGGTTTTCTCATAACTTCAGTGAAACTGCACCAAACGCTCCAGAACTTCACAGGTTTGGTAACGATGCAGCCATCAACGCATCTAAGTGTATTATGGGGTGTCATCAAATGCCGTTGCCATGGCGACAGACCACTCGCCATCAAGTTAGTTCAGAAGTTTGCAGTTTGAATATTCTGCTGCTTTTCCAAGCCTTTTCACTTTCTTTTCTTTTCTCATCACACATTCAAGCCCCCAGTGTTCATGTATCATTTCAATCTAAATTCTTCACTTTCTTCTTACACATTACATTTCAGCATAGCAGTTCAGCGTCAGCTTTTCAGCATAAAGCATTCCCAATAGCAATTTCTTCAGGAATTGCATTCTCTAGTTTGTTTAACATGTTGCAAGTTGAATTTAACGGTATTGGATACTTTCTTAATATGTTTCTTAAAAGTCAAGTTTGAGTCCAGTATGACTCCAAGATACTTGAAGTGGGAGACTAGTTCTATTTCTGCTCCGTTTAAAAACACATTGGATCCTTCGGTTTTGACTGGTCGTCTAATGAACATCATGCATACTGTTTTTTACATTTAACTGCAAGCAAATGTTGTTCAGCCAGTGATGAACTTTGTCCAAAGCATTTGGGAAGCTGACACAGATAAGGAAATATATGATATATTGTGATGTGATGTGATATCAATGATATCTGCCACGGACTGTATGCGATGCTCTGAGTTACTTATGTTAGGGCAGATATTAAAGTTAAGTTATATAATGTAATCATAGTGAAATTGCTCTGAAGTTGGGCAGTGATATTCTACTAACTTTCGTGTTGTATATTTTACATTCATATTCAATTTCATATTTAATATTCCATTCCTTACACACTTAATGCATATATAATATCCTGCTTTATATTTTGTTAATGTAAATTTGTAAATTTTCAACATGTACATTTTCTACTTTTTGAATGCTATTATATTTCTATTGAGATGTTTACATTTTGAATTGTTTATTTCTACTCTTTTAATTTCTCTATCATAAAATGCCAACTGTTGCAACGAAAACATTTCCCAGATTGGGATCAACAAAGAACTTCTTATCTTATCTTATGTTCAGTTGGTGATTGTTGGACACATCCTGTTTCAGGTCCAGGCCACAGGTCACGTGCCTGAGTGTAAACACTCGCCCTTGTCAGATGACCGATCGATGCTCTCCGTCTCACACAGCGCTGTCTAAGGGCAGGCAGAAGTAATCAATCTAGCCGAGCACAGAGAGAGTCGATCCTCATCAGGACTGACGCGGCTCTGGAGTAAAGACCCGAACCAGGACCTGAACCAGAAACAGGACCTGGACCAGCATCATGGTGTTAGAGTCCCTGGTCTCAGACCTGCTCAACAGGTTCATTGGAGACTATGTGGAGAACCTGAACAAGTCCCAGCTGAAGATCGGGATCTGGGGAGGTGAGAGCCAGACTGCGTCCGGAAACATCAGCATTTAACACATTATTCTGAATGTACGGGTCAGAAACACACCTGAGCGCGTGCTACATTCACACTTTAAACTACAGGTGATATTGTGCAGATCGGCTGGGATATTTATATATATTTTAATCCTGTGTAATGTGTGCGCGCGGCTCTCTGAGCACAGTGGCGCACGCGGAAGTGATGTTATTTAGGAACCAGACTCCGTCCAGAAACATAACAACAGTTTCTGCTTTATTAACAGACATACACACATTTATAAATATATAACTTTAAAGTAAAGGTTCTGCTGTTCAGATCGGCTGCGATATTAATATATTATATATAAAACCGAACTGTAATTACCCCTCATTATTAACATCAACACACCGAGTGTGTGAACGGGTTAGATAACCACACACACACGCACACGCACACACACACACGCACACACACACACGTATTACTAGAATCGGTTGTGTGTGTGTTTAGAGCTGATAAGCAGGAGGTTAACTGTATTACTATTCACTTGCACTATATTTTTCGGGTTATCTGTGTTTTGTGTTGAGAAGCCAACAGCACTTTTGACAAATAAAGAACCTTGACCCTGTTCAGTGTCAATCAGATAAACTGTGTGTGTGTGTGTGTGTGTGTGTGTGTGTGTGTGTGTGTGTGTGTGTGTGTGTGTGTGTGTGTGTGTGTGTGTGTGTGTGTGTGTGTGTGTGTGTGTGTGTGTGTGTGTGTGTGTGTGTGTGTGTGTGTGTGTGTGTGTGTGTGTGTGTGTGTGTGTGTGTGTGTGCAGGTAACGTGGTTCTGGAGAACCTCAGGGTTAAGGAGAACGCACTGGTAAGCCCCGTCATCACTCACAAACTGAAACAAGCTGTAGCAATGATACTGGATGTGTGAATATAACTGAATGAAATATTAACTATGTTTGTGATTCAGAGTGAGTTCGATGTTCCATTCAAAGTGAAGGCCGGACAGATCGGTGAGTTCAGACATCAACATATACAGGACTCTTTAAAGTAGAGACACTACATACTGATATACACCTGAACATCAGCAGGAGAGGACTCTTTAAAGTAGAGACACTACATACTGATATACACCTGAACATCAGCAGGAGAGGACTCTTTAAAGTAGAGACACTACAATACTGGATATAAACCCGAACATCAGCAGGAGAGGACTCTTTAAAGTAGAGACACTACATACTGATATAACACCTGAACATCAGCAGGAGAGGACTCTTTAAGTAGAGACACTACATACTGATATACACCTGAACATCAACATATACAGGACTCTTTAAAGTAGAGACACTACATACTGATATACAGCTGAGCATCAGCAGGAGAGGACTCTTTAAAGTAGAGACACTACATACTGATATACACCTGAACATCAACATATACAGACTCTTTAAAGTAGAGACACTACATACTGATATACACCTGACATCAGCAGGAGAGGACTCTTTAAAGTAAGACACTACATACTGATATAACACCTGAAGCATCAGCAGGAGAGGACTCTTTAAAGTAGAGACACTACATACTGATATACACCTGAAACATCAGCATGGAGAGGACTCTTTAAAGTAGAGACACTACATACTGATATACACCTGACAGCACATCAGACAGGACTCTTAAAGTAGAGACACTACATACGGGATGAACGTAGTGCTGGAGAGGAATCAAATAACCATACTGATATACACCTGAACATCAGCTGGAGAGGACTCTTTAAAGTAGAGACACTACATACTGATATACAGCCTGAACATCAGCGAGGAGGACTCTTTAAAGTAGAGACAACTACATACTGATATACACTGAACATCAGCAGGAGAGGACTCTTTAAAGTAGAGACACTACATACTGATATACACCTGAACATCAGCAGGAGAGGACTCTTTAAAGTAGAGACACTACATACTGATATACACCTGAACATCAGCTGGAGAGGACTCTTTAAAGTAGAGACACTACATACTGATATACACCTGAACATCAGCTGGAGAGGACTCTTTAAAGTAGAGACACTACATACTGATATACACCTGAACATCAGCTGGAGAGGACTCTTTAAAGTAGAGACACTACATACTGATATACACCTGAACATCAGCTGGAGAGGACTCTTTAAAGTAGAGACACTACATACTGATATACACCTGAACATCAGGAGAGGACTCTTTAAAGTAGAGACACTACATACTGATATACACCTGAACATCAGCAGGAGAGGACTCTTTAAAGTAGAGACACTACATACTGATATACACCTGAACATCAGCAGGAGAGGACTCTTTAAAGTAGAGACACTACATACTGATATACACCTGAACATCAGCAGGAGAGGACTCTTTAAAGTAGAGACACTACATACTGATATACACCTGAACATCAGCAGGAGAGGACTCTTTAAAGTAGAGACACTACATACTGATATACACCTGAACATCAGCTGGAGAGGACTCTTTAAAGTAGAGACACTACATACTGATATACACCTGAACATCAGCTGGAGAGGACTCTTTAAAGTAGAGACACTACATACTGATATACACCTGAACATCAGCTGGAGAGGACTCTTTAAAGTAGAGACACTACATACTGATATACACCTGAACATCAGCTGGAGAGGACTCTTTAAAGTAGAGACACTACATACTGATATACACCTGAACATCAGCTGGAGAGGACTCTTTAAAGTAGAGACACTACATACTGATATACACCTGAACATCAGCAGGAGAGGACTCTTTAAAGTAGAGACACTACATACTGATATACACCTGAACATCAGCAGGAGAGGACTCTTTAAAGTAGAGACACTACATACTGATATACACCTGAACATCAGCTGGAGAGGACTCTTTAAAGTAGAGACACTACATACTGATATACACCTGAACATCAGCTGGAGAGGACTCTTTAAAGTAGAGACACTACATACTGATATACACCTGAACATCAGCTGGAGAGGACTCTTTAAAGTAGAGACACTACATACTGATATACACCTGAACATCAGCAGGAGAGGACTCTTTAAAGTAGAGACACTACATACTGATATACACCTGAACATCAGCAGGAGAGGACTCTTTAAAGTAGAGACACTACATACTGATATACACCTGAACATCAGCTGGAGAGGACTCTTTAAAGTAGAGACACTACATACTGATATACACCTGAACATCAGCTGGAGAGGACTCTTTAAAGTAGAGACACTACATACTGATATACACCTGAACATCAGCTGGAGAGGACTCTTTAAAGTAGAGACACTACATACTGATATACACCTGAACATCAGCTGGAGAGGACTCTTTAAAGTAGAGACACTACATACTGATATACACCTGAACATCAGCAGGAGAGGACTCTTTAAAGTAGAGACACTACATACTGATATACACCTGAACATCAGCAGGAGAGGACTCTTTAAAGTAGAGACACTACATACTGATATACACCTGAACATCAGCTGGAGAGGACTCTTTAAAGTAGAGACACTACATACTGATATACACCTGAACATCAGCTGGAGAGGACTCTTTAAAGTAGAGACACTACATACTGATATACACCTGAACATCAGCTGGAGAGGACTCTTTAAAGTAGAGACACTACATACTGATATACACCTGAACATCAGCAGGAGAGGACTCTTTAAAGTAGAGACACTACATACTGATATACACCTGAACATCAGCAGGAGAGGACTCTTTAAAGTAGAGACACTACATACTGATATACACCTGAACATCAGCTGGAGAGGACTCTTTAAAGTAGAGACACTACATACTGATATACACCTGAACATCAGCTGGAGAGGACTCTTTAAAGTAGAGACACTACATACTGATATACACCTGAACATCAGCTGGAGAGGACTCTTTAAAGTAGAGACACTACATACTGATATACACCTGAACATCAGCAGGAGAGGACTCTTTAAAGTAGAGACACTACATACTGATATACACCTGAACATCAGCAGGAGAGGACTCTTTAAAGTAGAGACACTACATACTGATATACACCTGAACATCAGCTGGAGAGGACTCTTTAAAGTAGAGACACTACATACTGATATACACCTGAACATCAGCTGGAGAGGACTCTTTAAAGTAGAGACACTACATACTGATATACACCTGAACATCAGCTGGAGAGGACTCTTTAAAGTAGAGACACTACATACTGATATACACCTGAACATCAGCGGAGAGGACTCTTTAAAGTAGAGACACTACATACTGATATACACCTGAACATCAGCTGGAGAGGACTCTTTAAAGTAGAGACACTACATACTGATATACACCTGAACATCAGCTGGAGAGGACTCTTTAAAGTAGAGACACTACATACTGATATACACCTGAACATCAGCTGGAGAGGACTCTTTAAAGTAGAGACACTACATACTGATATACACCTGAACATCAGCTGGAGAGGACTCTTTAAAGTAGAGACACTACATACTGATATACACCTGAACATCAGCAGGAGAGGACTCTTTAAAGTAGAGACACTACATACTGATATACACCTGAACATCAGCAGGAGAGGACTCTTTAAAGTAGAGACACTACATACTGATATACACCTGAACATCAGCTGGAGAGGACTCTTTAAAGTAGAGACACTACATACTGATATACACCTGAACATCAGCTGGAGAGGACTCTTTAAAGTAGAGACATACATACTGATATACACCTGAACATCAGCTGGAGAGGACTCTTTAAAGTAGAGACACTACATACTGATATACACCTGAACATCAGCTGGAGAGGACTCTTTAAAGTAGAGACACTACATACTGATATACACCTGAACATCAGCTGGAGAGGACTCTTTAAAGTAGAGACACTACATACTGATATACACCTGAACATCAGCTGGAGAGGACTCTTTAAAGTAGAGACACTACATACTGATATACACCTGAACATCAGCAGGAGAGGACTCTTTAAAGTAGAGACACTACATACTGATATACACCTGAACATCAGCAGGAGAGGACTCTTTAAAGTAGAGACACTACATACTGATATACACCTGAACATCAGCAGGAGAGGACTCTTTAAAGTAGAGACACTACATACTGATATACACCTGAACATCAGCAGGAGAGGACTCTTTAAAGTAGAGACACTACATACTGATATACACCTGAACATCAGCAGGAGAGGACTCTTTAAAGTAGAGACACTACATACTGATATACACCTGAACATCAGCAGGAGAGGACTCTTTAAAGTAGAGACACTACATACTGATATACACCTGAACATCAGCAGGAGAGGACTCTTTAAAGTAGAGACACTACATACTGATATACACCTGAACATCAGCTGGAGAGGACTCTTTAAAGTAGAGACACTACATACTGATATACACCTGAACATCAGCTGGAGAGGACTCTTTAAAGTAGAGACACTACATACTGATATACACCTGAACATCAGCTGGAGAGGACTCTTTAAAGTAGAGACACTACATACTGATATACACCTGAACATCAGCTGGAGAGGACTCTTTAAAGTAGAGACACTACATACTGATATACACCTGAACATCAGCTGGAGAGGACTCTTTAAAGTAGAGACACTACATACTGATATACAGCTGAGCATCAGCAGGAGAGGACTCTTTAAAGTAGAGACACTACATACTGATATACAGCTGAACATCAGCAGGAGAGGACTCTTTAAAGTAGAGACACTACATACTGATATACACCTGAACATCAGCAGGAGAGGACTCTTTAAAGTAGAGACACTACATACTGATATACACCTGAACATCAGCTGGAGAGGACTCTTTAAAGTAGAGACACTACATACTGATATACACCTGAACATCAGCTGGAGAGGACTCTTTAAAGTAGAGACACTACATACTGATATACAGCTGAGCATCAGCAGGAGAGGACTCTTTAAGTAGAGACACTACATACTGATATACAGCTGAGCATCAGCAGGAGAGGACTCTTTAAAGTAGAGACACTACATACTGATATTACACCTGAACATCAGCAGGAGAGGACTCTTTAAAGTAGAGACACTAAACTGATATACACCTGAACATCAGCTGGAGAGGACTCTTTAAAGTAGAGACACTACATACTGATATACACCTGAACATCAGCTGGAGAGGACTCTTTAAAGTAGAGACAATACCATACTGATATACACCTGAACATCAGCTGGAGAGGACTCTTTAAAGTAGAGACACTACATACTGATATACAGCTGAGCATCAGCAGGAGAGGACTCTTTAAAGTAGAGCACTACATACTGATATACCTGAACATCAGCAGGAGAGGACTCTTTAAAGTAGAGACACTACATACTGATATACACCTGAACATCAGCTGGAGAGGACTCTTTAAAGTAGAGACACTACATACTGATATACACCTGAACATCAGCTGGAGAGGACTCTTTAAAGTAGAGACACTACATACTGATATACACCTGAACATCAGCTGGAGAGGACTCTTTAAAGTAGAGACACTACATACTGATATACAGCTGAGCATCAGCAGGAGAGGACTCTTTAAAGTAGAGACACTACATACTGATATACACCTGAACATCAGCAGGAGAGGACTCTTTAAAGTAGAGACACTACATACTGATATACACCTGAACATCAGCTGGAGAGGACTTTAAAGTAGAGACACTACATACTGATATACACCTGAACATCAGCTGGAGAGGACTCTTTAAAGTAGAGACACTACATACTGATATACACCTGAACATCAGCTGGAGAGGACTCTTTAAAGTAGAGACACTACATACTGATATACAGCTGAGCATCAGCAGGAGAGGACTCTTTAAAGTAGGACACTACATACTGATACACCTGAACATCAGCAGGAGAGGACTCTTTAAAGTAGAGACACTACATACTGATATACACCTGAACATCAGCTGGAGAGGACTCTTTAAAGTAGAGACACTACATACTGATATACACCTGAACATCAGCTGAGAGGACTCTTTAAAGTAGAGACACTACATACTGATTACACCTGAACATCAGCTGGAGAGGACTCTTTAAAGTAGAGACACTACATACTGATATACAGCTGAGCATCAGCAGGAGAGGACTCTTTAAAGTAGAGACACTACATACTGATATACACCTGAACATCAGCAGGAGAGGACTCTTTAAAGTAGAGACACTACATACTGATATACACCTGAACATCAGCTGGAGAGACTCTTTAAAGTAGAGACACTACATACTGATATACACCTGAACATCAGCTGGAGAGGACTCTTTAAAGTAGAGACACTACATACTGATATACACCTGAACATCAGCTGGAGAGGACTCTTTAAAGTAGAGACACTACATACTGATATACACCTGAACATCAGCTGGAGAGGACTCTTTAAAGTAGAGACACTACATACTGATATACACCTGAACATCAGCTGGAGAGGACTCTAAAAGTAGAGACACTACATACTGATATACACCTGAACATCAGCTGGAGAGGACTCTTTAAAGTAGATACACTACATACTGATATACACCTGAACATCAGCAGGAGAGGACTCTTTAAAGTAGAGACACTACATACTGATATACACCTGAACATCAGCTGGAGAGGACTCTTTAAAGTAGAGACACTACATACTGATATACACCTGAACATCAGCTGGAGAGGACTCTTTAAAGTAGAGACACTACATACTGATATACACCTGAACATCAGCAGGAGAGGACTCTTTAAAGTAGAGACCTACATACTGATATACACCTGAACATCAGCAGGAGAGGACTCTTTAAAGTAGAGACACTACATACTGATATACACCTGAACATCAGCTGGAGAGGACTCTTTAAAGTAGAGACACTACACTGATATACACCTGAACATCAGGAGAGGACTCTTTAAAGTAGAGACACTACATACTGATATACACCTGAACATCAGCTGGAGAGGACTCTTTAAAGTAGAGACACTACATACTGATATACAGCTGAGCATCAGCAGGAGAGGACTCTTTAAAGTAGAGACACTACATACTGATATACACCTGAACATCAGCAGGAGAGGACTCTTTAAAGTAGAGACACTACATACTGATATACACCTGAACATCAGCTGGAGAGGACTCTTTAAAGTAGAGACACTACATACTGATATACACCTGAACATCAGCTGGAGAGGACTCTTTAAAGTAGAGACACTACATACTGATATACACTGAAATCAGCTGGAGAGGACTCTTTAAAGTAGAGACACTACATACTGATATACACCTGAACATCAGCTGGAGAGGACTCTTTAAAGTAGAGACACTACATACTGATTACACCTGAACATCAGCTGGAGAGGACTCTTAAAAGTAGAGACACTACATACTGATATACACCTGAACATCAGCTGGAGAGGACTCTTTAAAGTAGATACACTACATACTGATATACACCTGAACATCAGCAGGAGAGGACTCTTTAAAGTAGAGACACTACATACTGATATACACCTGAACATCAGCTGGAGAGGACTCTTTAAAGTAGAGACACTACATACTGATATACACCTGAACATCAGCTGGAGAGGACTCTTTAAGTAGAGACACTACATACTGATATACACCTGAACATCAGCAGGAGAGGACTCTTTAAAGTAGAGACACTACATACTGATATACACCTGAACATCAGCAGGAGAGGACTCTTTAAAGTAGAGACACTACATACTGATATACACCTGAACATCAGCTGGAGAGGACTCTTTAAAGTAGAGACACTACACTGATATACACCTGAACATCAGGAGAGGACTCTTTAAAGTAGAGACACTACATACTGATATACACCTGAACATCAGCAGGAGAGGACTCTTTAAAGTAGAGACACTACATACTGATATACAGCTGAGCATCAGCAGGAGAGGACTCTTTAAAGTAGAGACACTACATACTGATATACACCTGAACACCAGCAGGAGAGGACTCTTTAAAGTAGAGACACTACATACTGATATACACCTGAACATCAGGAGAGGACTCTTTAAAGTAGACACTACATACTGATATACACCTGAACATCAGCAGGAGAGGACTCTTTAAAGTAGAGACACTACATACTGATATACACCTGAACATCAGGAGAGGACTCTTTAAAGTAGAGACACTACACTGATATACACCTGAACATCAGGAGAGGACTCTTTAAAGTAGAGACACTACATACTGATATACACCTGAACATCAGCAGGAGAGGACTCTTTAAAGTAGAGACACTACATACTGATATACAGCTGAGCATCAGCAGGAGAGGACTCTTTAAAGTAGAGACACTACATACTGATATACACCTGAACATCATCAGGAGAGGACTCTTTAAAGTAGAGACACTACATATGATATATACCTGAACATCAGCAGGAGAGGACTCTTTAAAGTAGAGACACTACATACTGATATACACCTGAACATCAGCAGGAGAGGACTCTTAAAGTAGAGACACTACATACTGATATACACCTGAACATCAGCTGGAGAGGACTCTTTAAAGTAGAGACACTACATACTGATATACACCTGAACATCAGCTGGAGAGGACTCTTTAAAGTAGATACACTACATACTGATATACACCTGAACATCAGCAGGAGAGGACTCTTTAAAGTAGAGACACTACATACTGATATACACCTGAACATCAGCAGGAGAGGACTCTTTAAAGTAGAGACACTACATACTGATATACACCGGGACATCATCAGGAGAGGACTCTTTAAAGTAGAGACACTACATACTGATATACACCGGGACATCATCAGGAGAGGACTCTTTAAAGTAGAGACACTACATACTGATATACACCTGAACATCAGCAGGAGAGGACTCTTTAAAGTAGAGACACTACATACTGATATACACCTGAACATCAGGAGAGGACTCTTTAAAGTAGAGACACTACATACTGATATACACCTGAACATCAGCTGGAGAGGACTCTTTAAAGTAGAGACACTACATACTGATATACACCTGAACATCAGCTGGAGAGGACTCTTTAAAGTAGAGACACTACATACTGATATACACCTGAACATCAGCTGGAGAGGACTCTTTAAAGTAGAGACATTACATACTGATATACAGCTGAGCATCAGCAGGAGAGGACTCTTTAAAGTAGAGACACTACATACTGATATACACCTGAACATCAGCAGGAGAGGACTCTTTAAAGTAGAGACACTACATACTGATATACACCTGAACATCAGCTGGAGAGGACTCTTTAAAGTAGAGACACTACATACTGATATACACCTGAACATCAGCTGGAGAGGACTCTTTAAAGTAGAGACACTACATACTGATATACACCTGAACATCAGCTGGAGAGGACTCTTTAAAGTAGAGACACTACATACTGATATACAGCTGAGCATCAGCAGGAGAGGACTCTTTAAAAGTAGAGACACTACATACTGATATACACCTGAACATCAGCAGGAGAGGACTCTTTAAAGTAGAGACACTACATACTGATATACACCTGAACATCAGCTGGAGAGGACTCTTTAAAGTAGAGACACTACATACTGATATACACCTGAACATCAGCTGGAGAGGACTCTTTAAAGTAGAGACACTACATACTGATATACACCTGAACATCAGCTGGAGAGGACTCTTTAAAGTAGAGACACTACATACTGATATACAGCTGAGCATCAGCAGGAGAGGACTCTTTAAAGTAGAGACACTACATACTGATATACACCTGAACATCAGCAGGAGAGGACTCTTTAAAGTAGAGACACTACATACTGATTACACCTGAACATCAGCTGGAGAGGACTCTTTAAAGTAGAGACACTACATACTGATATACACCTGAACATCAGCTGGAGAGGACTCTTTAAAGTAGAGACACTACATACTGATATACACCTGAACATCAGCTGGAGAGGACTCTTTAAAGTAGAGACACTACATACTGATATACACCTGAACATCAGCTGGAGAGGACTCTTTAAAGTAGAGACACTACATACTGATATACACCTGAACATCAGCTGGAGAGGACTCTTAAAAGTAGAGACACTACATACTGATATACACCTGAACATCAGCTGGAGAGGACTCTTTAAAGTAGATACACTACATACTGATATACACCTGAACATCAGCAGGAGAGGACTCTTTAAAGTAGAGACACTACATACTGATATACACCTGAACATCAGCGGAGAGGACTCTTTAAAGTAGAGACACTACATACTGATATACACCTGAACATCAGCTGGAGAGGACTCTTTAAAGTAGAGACACTACATACTGATATACACCTGAACATCAGCAGGAGAGGACTCTTTAAAGTAGAGACACTACATACTGATATACACCTGAACATCAGCAGGAGAGGACTCTTTAAAGTAGAGACACTACATACTGATATACACCTGAACATCAGCTGGAGAGGACTCTTTAAAGTAGAGACACTACACTGATATACACCTGAACATCAGGAGAGGACTCTTTAAAGTAGAGACACTACATACTGATATACACCTGAACATCAGCAGGAGAGGACTCTTTAAAGTAGAGACACTACATACTGATATACAGCTGACATCAGCAGGAGAGGACTCTTTAAAGTAGAGACACTACATACTGATATACACCTGAACACCAGCAGGAGAGGACTCTTTAAAGTAGAGACACTACATACTGATATACACCTGAACATCAGGAGAGGACTCTTTAAAGTAGAGACACTACATACTGATATACACCTGAACATCAGCAGGAGAGGACTCTTTAAAGTAGAGACACTACATACTGATATACACCTGAACATCAGGAGAGGACTCTTTAATGTAGAGACACTACACTGATATACACCTGAACATCAGGAGAGGACTCTTTAAAGTAGAGACACTACATACTGATATACACCTGAACATCAGCAGGAGAGGACTCTTTAAAGTAGAGACACTACATACTGATATACAGCTGAGCATCAGCAGGAGAGGACTCTTTAAAGTAGAGACACTACATACTGATATACACCTGAACATCAGCAGGAGAGGACTCTTTAAAGTAGAGACACTACATACTGATATACACCTGAACATCAGCAGGAGAGGACTCTTTAAAGTAGAGACACTACATACTGATATACACCTGAACATCAGCAGGAGAGGACTCTTTAAAGTAGAGACACTACATACTGATATACACCTGAACATCAGGAGAGGACTCTTTAAAGTAGAGACACTACATACTGATATACAGCTGAGCATCAGCAGGAGAGGACTCTTTAAAGTAGAGACACTACATACTGATATACACCTGAACATCAGCTGGAGAGGACTCTTTAAAGTAGAGACACTACATACTGATATACACCTGAACATCAGGAGAGGACTCTTTAAAGTAGAGACACTACATACTGATATACACCTGAACTTCAGCTGGAGAGGACTCTTTAAAGTAGAGACACTACATACTGATATACACCTGAACATCAGCTGGAGAGGACTCTTTAAAGTAGAGACACTACATACTGATATACACCTGAACATCAGCTGGAGAGGACTCTTTAAAGTAGAGACACTACATACTGATATACACCTGAACATCAGCTGGAGAGGACTCTTTAAAGTAGAGACACTACATACTGATATACACCTGAACATCAGCAGGAGAGGACTCTTTAAAGTAGAGACACTACATACTGATATACACCTGAACATCAGCTGGAGAGGACTCTTTAAGTAGAGAGACACTACATACTGATATACACCTGAACATCAGCTGGAGAGGACTCTTTAAAGTAGAGACACTACATACTGATATACACCTGAACATCAGGAGAGGACTCTTTAAAGTAGAGACACTACATACTGATATACAGCTGAGCATCAGCAGGAGAGGACTCTTTAAAGTAGAGACACTACATACTGATATACACCTGAACATCAGCTGGAGAGGACTCTTTAAAGTAGAGACACTACATACTGATATACACCTGAACATCAGCTGGAGAGGACTCTTTAAAGTAGATACACTACATACTGATATACACCTGAACATCAGCAGGAGAGGACTCTTTAAAGTAGAGACACTACATACTGATATACACCTGAACATCAGCTGGAGAGGACTCTTTAAAGTAGAGACACTACATACTGATATACACCTGAACATCAGCTGGAGAGGACTCTTTAAAGTAGAGACACTACATACTGATATACACCTGAACATCAGCAGGAGAGGACTCTTTAAAGTAGAGACACTACATACTGATATACACCTGAACATCAGCAGGAGAGGACTCTTTAAAGTAGAGACACTACATACTGATATACACCTGAACATCAGCTGGAGAGGACTCTTTAAAGTAGAGACACTACACTGATATACACCTGAACATCAGGAGAGGACTCTTTAAAGTAGAGACACTACATACTGATATACACCTGAACATCAGCAGGAGAGGACTCTTTAAAGTAGAGACACTACATACTGATATACAGCTGAGCATCAGCAGGAGAGGACTCTTTAAAGTAGAGACACTACATACTGATATACACCTGAACACCAGCAGGAGAGGACTCTTTAAAGTAGAGACACTACATACTGATATACACCTGAACATCAGGAGAGGACTCTTTAAAGTAGAGACACTACATACTGATATACACCTGAACATCAGCAGGAGAGGACTCTTTAAAGTAGAGACACTACATACTGATATACACCTGAACATCAGGAGAGGACTCTTTAAAGTAGAGACACTACACTGATATACACCTGAACATCAGGAGAGGACTCTTTAAAGTAGAGACACTACATACTGATATACACCTGAACATCAGCAGGAGAGGACTCTTTAAAGTAGAGACACTACATACTGATATACAGCTGAGCTCATCAGGAGAGGACTCTTTAAAGTAGAGACACTACATACTGATATACACCTGAACATCATCAGGAGAGGACTCTTTAAAGTAGAGACACTACATACTGATATACACCTGAACATCAGCAGGAGAGGACTCTTTAAAGTAGAGACACTACATACTGATATACACCTGAACATCAGCAGGAGAGGACTCTTTAAAGTAGAGACACTACATACTGATATACACCTGAACATCAGGAGAGGACTCTTTAAAGTAGAGACACTACATACTGATATACAGCTGAGCATCAGCAGGAGAGGACTCTTTAAAGTAGAGACACTACATACTGATATACACCTGAACATCAGCTGGAGAGGACTCTTTAAAGTAGAGACACTACATACTGATATACACCTGAACATCAGCTGGAGAGGACTCTTTAAAGTAGAGACACTACATACTGATATACACCTGAACTTCAGCTGGAGAGGACTCTTTAAAGTAGAGACACTACATACTGATATACACCTGAACATCAGCTGGAGAGGACTCTTTAAAGTAGAGACACTACATACTGATATACACCTGAACATCAGCTGGAGAGGACTCTTTAAAGTAGAGACACTACATACTGATATACACCTGAACATCAGCTGGAGAGGACTCTTTAAAGTAGATACACTACATACTGATATACACCTGAACATCAGCAGGAGAGGACTCTTTAAAGTAGAGACACTACATACTGATATACACCTGAACATCAGCTGGAGAGGACTCTTTAAAGTAGAGACACTACATACTGATATACACCTGAACATCAGCTGGAGAGGACTCTTTAAAGTAGAGACACTACATACTGATATACACCTGAACATCAGGAGAGGACTCTTTAAAGTAGAGACACTACATACTGATATACAGCTGAGCATCAGCAGGAGAGGACTCTTTAAAGTAGAGACACTACATACTGATATACACCTGAACATCAGCTGGAGAGGACTCTTTAAAGTAGAGACACTACATACTGATATACACCTGAACATCAGCTGGAGAGGACTCTTTAAAGTAGAGACACTACATACTGATATACACCTGAACATCAGCTGGAGAGGACTCTTTAAAGTAGAGACACTACATACTGATATACACCTGAACATCAGCTGGAGAGGACTCTTTAAAGTAGAGACACTACATACTGATATACACCTGAACATCAGCTGGAGAGGACTCTTTAAAGTAGAGACACTACATACTGATATACACCTGAACATCAGCTGGAGAGGACTCTTTAAAGTAGATACACTACATACTGATATACACCTGAACATCAGCAGGAGAGGACTCTTTAAAGTAGAGACACTACATACTGATATACACCTGAACATCAGCTGGAGAGGACTCTTTAAAGTAGAGACACTACATACTGATATACACCTGAACATCAGCTGGAGAGGACTCTTTAAAGTAGAGACACTACATACTGATATACACCTGAACATCAGCTGGAGAGGACTCTTTAAAGTAGATACACTACATACTGATATACACCTGAACATCAGCAGGAGAGGACTCTTTAAAGTAGAGACACTACATACTGATATACACCTGAACATCAGCTGGAGAGGACTCTTTAAAGTAGAGACACTACATACTGATATACACCTGAACATCAGCAGGAGAGGACTCTTTAAAGTAGAGACACTACATACTGATATACACCTGAACATCAGCTGGAGAGGACTCTTTAAAGTAGAGGACACTACACTGATATACACCTGAACATCAGGAGAGGACTCTTTAAAGTAGAGACACTACATACTGATATACCCTGAACATCAGCAGGAGAGGACTCTTTAAAGTAGAGACACTACATACTGATATACAGCTGAGCATCAGCAGGAGAGGACTCTTTAAAGTAGAGACACTACATACTGATATACACCTGAACATCATCAGGAGAGGACTCTTTAAAGTAGAGACACTACATACTGATATACATCTGGACATCAGCAGGAGAGGACTCTTTAAAGTAGAGACACTACATACTGATATACACCTGAACATCAGCAGGAGAGGACTCTTTAAAGTAGAGAGACTACACACTGATATACACCTCAACATCAGCAGGAGAGGACTCTTTAAAGTAGAGACACTACATACTGATATACACCTGAACATCAGCAGGAGAGGACTCTTTAAAGTAGAGACACTACATACTGATATACACCGGGACATCATCAGGAGAGGACTCTTTAAAGTAGAGACACTACATACTGATATACACCGGGACATCATCAGGAGAGGACTCTTTAAAGTAGAGACACTACATACTGATATACACCTGAACATCAGCAGGAGAGGACTCTTTAAAGTAGAGACACTACATACACCTGAACATCAGCAGGAGAGGACTCTTTAAAGTAGAGACACTACATACTGATATACACCTGAACATCAGCAGGAGAGGACTCTTTAAAGTAGAGACTCTACATACTGATATACACCTGAACATCATCAGGAGAGGACTCTTTAAAGTAGAGACACTACATACTGATATACACCTGAACATCAGCAGGAGAGGACTCTTTAAAGTAGAGACTCTACATACTGATATACACCTGAACATCAGCAGGAGAGGACTCTTTAAAGTAGAGACACTACATACTGACATACACCTGAACATCAGCAGGAGAGGACTCTTTAAATTAGAGACACTACATACTGATATACACCTGAACATCAGCAGGAGAGGACTCTTTAAAGTAGAGACACTACATACTGATATACACCTGAACATCAGCAGGAGAGGACTCTTTAAAGTAGAGACACTACATACTGATATACACCTGAACATCAGCAGGAGAGGACTCTTTAAAGTAGAGACACTACATACTGATATACACCTGAACATCAGCAGGAGAGGACTCTTTAAAGTAGAGACACTACATACTGATATACACCTGAACATCAGCAGGAGAGGACTCTTTAAAGTAGATACACTACATACTGACATACACCTGAACATCAGCAGGAGAGGACTCTTTAAAGTAGAGACACTACATACTGACATACACCTGAACATCATCAGGAGAGGACTCTTTAAAGTAGAGACACTACATACTGATATACACCTGAACATCAGCAGGAGAGGACTCTTTAAAGTAGATACACTACATACTGACATACACCTGAACATCAGCAGGAGAGGACTCTTTAAAGTAGATACGTTTGATTAAAGTCCTGCTTGTGTTTCAGGGCGGCTGACGCTGAAGATCCCCTGGAAGAACCTCTACAGCGATGCTGTGGTCGCTACGCTGGACGGACTCTACCTGCTGGTGGTGCCCGGAGCTAGTGAGTGAGAGAGAGAGAGAGAGAGAGAACACCTGAAGAGTGTGTGTGTGTGTGTGTGTGTGTGTGTGTGTGTGTGTGTGTGTGTGTGTGTGTGTGTGGTGTGTGTGGTGTGTGTGTGTGTGTGTGTGTGTGTTGTGTGTGTGTGTGTGTGTGTGTGTGTGTGTGTGTGTGTGTGTGTGTGTGTGTGTGTGTGTGTGTGTGTGTGTGTGTGTGTGTGTGTGTGTGTGTGTGTGTGTGTGTGTGTGTGTGTGTGTGTGTGTGTGTGTGTGTGTGTGTGTGTGTGTGTGTGTGTGTGTGTGTGTGATCATATTGATAAATGAATACTAGTGTTAACCTGCTCTTTGAAACCTTTGTCTCACTCGTACTAACGAGTCGCACACGAGCTAACGAGTCCCACAGGAGCTAACGAGTACCACACAAGCTAACGAGTCCCACACGTGCTAACGAGTCCCACACGAGCTAACGAGTCCCACACGTGCTAACGAGTCCCACACGAGCTAACGAGTCCCACTCGTGCTAACGAGTCCCACTCGAGCTAACGAGTCCCACTCGTGCTAACGAGTCCCACTCGTGCTAACGAGTCCCACTCGTGCTAACGAATCCCACTCGAGCTAACGAGTACCACTCGTGCTAACGAATCCCACTCGAGCTAACGAGTACCACTCGAGCTAACGAGTACCACACGAGCTAACGAGTACCACACGAGCTAACGAGTCCCACTCGAGCTAACGAGTCCCACTCGAGCTAACGTGTCCCACTCGTGCTAACGTGTCCCACTCGAGCTAACGAGTACCACTCGAGCTAACGAGTACCACACGAGCTAACGAGTCCCACTCGAGCTAACGAGTCCCACTCGAGCTAACGAGTCCCACTCGAGCTAACGAGTCGCACTCGAGCTAACGAGTCGCACACGTGCTAACGAGTCGCACACGTGCTAACGAGTCCCACTCGAGCTAACGAGTACCACACGAGCTAACGAGTCCCACACGTGCTAACGAGTCCCACACGAGCTAACGAGTCCCACACGAGCTAACGTGTCCCACTCGTGCTAACGAGTCCCACTCGAGCTAACGAGTACCACACGAGCTAACGAGTACCACTCGAGCTAACGAGTCGCACGCGTGCTAACGAGTCGCACGCGTGCTAACGAGTCGCACGCGTGCTAACGAGTCGCACGCGTGCTAACGAGTCGCACGCGTGCTAACGAGTCGCACACAAGCTAACGAGTCCCACTCGTACTAACGAGTCCCACGCGAGCTAACGAGTCCCACGCAAACTAAGGAGTCTCACACGAGCTAACGAGTCCCACTCGTACTAACGAGCCCCACGCGAGCTAACGAGTCCCACGCGAACTAAGGAGTCTCACTCGAGCTAAGGAGTCCCACGCAAACTAAGGAGTCTCACACGAGCTAACGAGTCCCACTCGTACTAACGAGCCCCACGCGAGCTAACGAGCCCCACGCGAACTAAGGAGTCTCACTCGAGCTAAGGAGTCCCACAGCAATAGGTCTTTGATCAGTAATGAGGACTTCTTTGTTTCAGCGATAAAGTACGATGAGTTGAAGGAAGACCTCTACCAGCAGGAGGCCAAACTGAAGGAGCTGCAGCGCATCGAGGAGGCCATGCAGCTGGCTGCGTCCAGAGGTGAGAGGACGACCTCTGACTGACCTCTGACTGACCTGAATGTTCTCTGACCTCTGACTGACCTCTGACTGACCTCTGACTGACCTCTGACTAGGGCTGTGCGATTATGGCAAAAATCATAATCACGATTATTTTGGTCAATAATTGATATCACGATTATTAAATATGATTATTCATTGACTTTGAAAACATGCATTTATTGAACTTTAAAACAAATAATAATAATTTGAACAGTATCTTTTTAACTGCTGATTACCCTGAACGTATAATTCAACTGAAAAACCAATACTCAAATAAATGATATATTTACATTTAAATAAATAATATCAAAATAATAAATACTAATAAACAAGATCAACAAATATTTTGGAGCGCACTTCCACAAGCTACTAAACATATATAAAAAATAAATGAGACTAAAACAAATAGTAGCGTAGTGCACTGTCACAACCTAGCAAAGCAAAATAATCGTTTTTTTCAATGATGTTGTTTTCGTAATTGTGGCAGGCCAAAATCGTAATTGCGATTAAAATATGATTAATTGCACAGCCCTACCTCTGACTGACCTCTGAATGTCCTCTAACCTCTGACTTCAGACTGACCTCTGACTGACCTCTGGCTGACCTCTGTGTGACCACTGACTGACCTCTGTGTGACCTCAAATCTAACTTTGTGTCTGAACTATTCATGCTGCGTTCGCTGTCAGCGTCTCAAACGGGAGATTTGCTGTTCAGCTTGGAGAGTGTTGTTTACCAGGAGCCTCACGATGGTAACACACACACACACACACACACACACACACACACACACACACACACACACACACACACACACACACACATTACATTACATGTTACTTGTTAGACGCTTTTATCCAAAGCGACTAACATACTCAGTACTGTGGACAATCCCACAGGAGCAATTTGGGGTGAAGTGTCTAGGGACACAGCGATATGGTGACTGCAGTGGGACTCGAACACACACACACACACACACACACACACATACACACATACACATACACATACACACACACACACAAACACACACACACACATTAGTGTTGCTGTTACTTCCTGTCTGTTACATCCTGTCTGTTACTCGCTTACTTTACTTCCTGTCTGTTACTTCCTGTCTGTATCTTCCTGTCTGCTACTTCCCATCTGTTACTTCCTGTCTGGTACTTCCTATCTGTTACTTCCTGTCTGGTACTTCCTATCTGTTACTTCCTGTCTGGTACTTCCTGTCTGTTACTCGCTTACTTTACTTCCTGTCTCTTACTTCCTGTCTGTATCTTCCTGTCTGCTACTTCCTATCTGTTACTTCCTGTCTGTTCCATCCTGTCTGTTCCATCCTGTCTGTTACTTCCTGTCTGGTAATTCTTGTCTGTTCCATCCTGTCTGTTACTTCCTGTCTCTTCCATCCTGTCTGTTACTTCCTGTCTGTTACTTCCTGTCTAACTCTCTTCTCTCTCTTTAACGCTGCCAAAGTCTCAAAAGGAAATAAAAAACATAAGAAGGTTAAAAAAAGCCTGAAGAAAAAACTCTGCGACAGAAACTCAGGTACCCCCCACCCCCCATTTAAATATGCTAATGAGGCAACTGAGGCTAATGCTAACAGGACACAAACAGTCAAAGTTAGCATGGTGAACCATCAGGTCAGGTCTCATCAGGGTCAGGTCTCATCAGGGTCAGGTCTCATCAGGTTCAGGTCTCATCAGGGCCAGGTCTCATCAGGTTCAGGTCTCATCAGGTTCAGGTCTCATCAGGTTCAGGTCTCATCAGGGTCAGGTTTCATCAGGTTCAGGTCTCATCAGGGTCAGGTCTCATCAGGGCCAGGTCTCATCAGGTTCAGGTCTCATCAGGTTCAGGTCTCATCAGGGTCAGGTCTCATCAGGTTCAGGTCTCATCAGGGTCAGGTCTCATTAGGGTCAGGTCTCATCAGGTTCAGGTCTCATCAGGTTCAGGTCTCATCAGGGTCAGGTCTCATCATGTCTCATCAGGGTCAGGTCTCATCAGGTTCAGGTCTCATCAGGTCTCATCAGGGTCAGGTCTCATCAGGTCTCATCAGGTTCAGGTCTCATCAGGTCTCATCAGGGTCAGGTCTCATCAGGTCTCTTCCTGTCTCATTCAGAAAAGCCTCCGGACCAGAAGAAGGACTCGTTTGCAGAGAAACTGGCGACTCAGGTGATCAAAAACCTGCAGGTGAAGATCACCAGCATCCACCTGCGCTTCGAGGACGACGTGAGTACAGGTTCTGGTTCTGTTCTATATCGTGGTCCAGGTTCTGGTTCTGGTTCTGGTCTAGATCTTGGTCTAGCTCCAGATCCAAGTTCTGGGCTTGGTTCTGGTTCTGGTCTAGATCTTGGTCTAGCTCCAGATCCAGATTCTTGTTCAGTCAGCTCTTCAGCGTGATTCTGATGGACTCTGTGTTTGTTTCAGCTGTCGGACCCAGAGCGCCCCCTGTCTGTGGGAGTAACACTGTCTGAACTGAGCCTGCAGGTAACACACACACACACACATACACACACACACACACACACACACACACACACACACACACACACACACACACACACACACACACACACACACACACACACACACACACAGAGACACACACACACACACACACACACACACACACACACACACACACACACACACACACGTGTTGTTTTGTGTTCTGCAGACCACTGACGAAAACTGGAAGTCCTGTATCCTGAACGAAGCAGCAAAGATCAGCTATAAGGTGAAGAAGACTTTGAGATTTCTAAACTCTAGACTAAGACCTTAAAGAGATTAAATATTGCACAGCAAAATACAATTAGACACAGTTTGATCTAGTGATAACTATCAAGATAACACATTACATGCATTCTAAGATGCAACAAGATGAATGCTTTGGGTTATGGAGGCACATTACAGAGCTCGGGTGTTTGGCAGTCTTATGGCCTGTGGGATGATGCTGTCTCTGAGTCTGGTGGTTTTAGACCTGATGCTGTCCCTGAGTCTGGTGGTTTTAGACCTGAAACTGTCTCTGAGTCTGGTGGTTTTAGACCTGATGCTGTCCCTGAGTCTGGTGGTTTTAGACCTGAAACTCTCCCTGAGTCTGGTGGTTTTAGACCTGAAACTGTCTCTGAGTCTGGTGGTTTTAGACCTGATGCTGTCCCTGAGTCTGGTGGTTTTAGACCTGATGCTGTCCCTGAGTCTGGTGGTTTTAGACCTGAAACTGTCTCTGAGTCTGGTGGTTTTAGACCTGATGCTGTCCCTGAGTCTGGTGGTTTTAGACCTGATGCTGTCCCTGAGTCTGGTGGTTTTAGACCTGAAACTGTCCCTGAGTCTGGTGGTTTTAGTCCTGAAACTGTACCTGAGTCTGGTGGTTTTAGTCCTGAAACTGTCCCTGAGTCTGGTGGTTTTAGTCCTGAAACGGTCTCTGAGTCTGGTGGTTTTAATCCTGAAACGGTCTCTGAGTCTGGTGGTTTTAGACCTGAAACTGTCTCTGAGTCTGGTGGTTTTAGACCTGAAACTGTCTCTGAGTCTGGTGGTTTTAGTCCTGAAACTGTCCCTGAGTCTGGTGGTTTTAGTCCTGAAACTGTCCCTGAGTCTGGTGGTTTTAGTCCTGAAACGGTCTCTGAGTCTGGTGGTTTTAGACCTGAAACTGTCCCTGAGTCTGGTGGTTTTAGTCCTGAAACTGTCCCTGAGTCTGGTGGTTTTAGTCCTGAAACTGTCCCTGAGTCTGGTGGTTTTAGTCCTGAAACTGTACCTGAGTCTGGTGGTTTTAGACCTGATGCTGTCCCTGAGTCTGGTGGTTTTAGACCTGAAACTGTCTCTGAGTCTGGTGGTTTTAGACCTGATGCTGTCACTGAGTCTGGTGGTTTTAGACCTGAAACTGTCCCTGAGTCTGGTGGTTTTAGTCCTGAAACTGTACCTGAGTCTGGTGGTTTTAGTCCTGAAACTGTCCCTGAGTCTGGTGGTTTTAGTCCTGAAATTGTCCCTGAGTCTGGTGGTTTTAGTCCTGAAACTGTCCCTGAGTCTGGTGGTTTTAGACCTGATGCTGTCCCTGAGTCTGGTGGTTTTAGACCTGAAACTGTCTCTGAGTCTGGTGGTTTTAGACCTGATGCTGTCCCTGAGTCTGGTGGTTTTAGACCTGAAACTCTCCCTGAGTCTGGTGGTTTTAGACCTGAAACTGTCTCTGAGTCTGGTGGTTTTAGACCTGATGCTGTCCCTGAGTCTGGTGGTTTTAGACCTGATGCTGTCCCTGAGTCTGGTGGTTTTAGACCTGAAACTGTCCCTGAGTCTGGTGGTTTTAGTCCTGAAACTGTACCTGAGTCTGGTGGTTTTAGTCCTGAAACTGTCCCTGAGTCTGGTGGTTTTAGTCCTGAAACTGTCCCTGAATCTGGTGGTTTTAGTCCTGAAACTGTCCCTGAGTCTGGTGGTTTTAATCCTGAAACGGTCTCTGAGTCTGGTGGTTTTACACCTGAAACTGTCTCTGAGTCTGGTGGTTTTAGACCTGAAACTGTCTCTGAGTCTGGTGGTTTTAGTCCTGAAACTGTCCCTGAGTCTGGTGGTTTTAGTCCTGAAACTGTCCCTGAGTCTGGTGGTTTTAGTCCTGAAACGGTCTCTGAGTCTGGTGGTTTTAGACCTGAAACTGTCCCTGAGTCTGGTGGTTTTAGTCCTGAAACTGTCCCTGAGTCTGGTGGTTTTAGTCCTGAAACTGTCCCTGAGTCTGGTGGTTTTAGTCCTGAAACTGTACCTGAGTCTGGTGGTTTTAGACCTGATGCTGTCCCTGAGTCTGGTGGTTTTAGACCTGAAACTGTCTCTGAGTCTGGTGGTTTTAGACCTGATGCTGTCACTGAGTCTGGTGGTTTTAGACCTGAAACTGTCCCTGAGTCTGGTGGTTTTAGTCCTGAAACTGTACCTGAGTCTGGTGGTTTTAGTCCTGAAACTGTCCCTGAGTCTGGTGGTTTTAGTCCTGAAATTGTCCCTGAGTCTGGTGGTTTTAGTCCTGAAACTGTCCCTGAGTCTGGTGGTTTTAATCCTGAAACGGTCTCTGAGTCTGGTGGTTTTAGACCTGAAACTGTCTCTGAGTCTGGTGGTTTTAGACCTGAAACTGTCCCTGAGTCTGGTGGTTTTAGTCCTGAAACTGTCCCTGAGTCTGGTGGTTTTAGTCCTGAAACGGTCTATGAGTCTGGTGGTTTTAGACCTGAAACTGTCCCTGAGTCTGGTGGTTTTAGTCCTGAAACTGTCCCTGAGTCTGGTGGTTTTAGTCCTGAAACTGTCCCTGAGTCTGGTGGTTTTAGACCTGATGCTGCGGTACTGCCTGCCAGACGGCAGCAGACATAACAGTTTGTGGCTGGGGGGATGGGGGTCTGTGATCATCCTGAGGGCTTTCTTCCTGAGCCGCTGGGAGTAGAGTGCACCTGTAGAAGGTCAGGATCCTCTCTATGGAGCACCTGTAGAAGGTCAGGATCCTCTCTATGGAGCACCTGTAGAAGGTCAGGATCCTCTCTATGGAGCACCTGTAGAAGGTCAGGATCCTCTCTATGGTGCACCTGTAGAAGGTCAGGATCCTCTCTATGGAGCACCTGTAGAAGGTCAGGATCCTCTCTAGGGTGCACCTGTAGAAGGTCAGGATCCTCTCTATGGAGCACCTGTAGAAGGTCAGGATCCTCTCTATGGAGCACCTGTAGAAGGTCAGGATCCTCTCTATGGAGCACCTGTAGAAGGTCAGGATCCTCTCTATGGTGCACCTGTAGAAGGTCAGGATCCTCTCTATGGTGCACCTGTAGAAGGTCAAGATGCTCTCTATGGAGCACCTGTAGAAGGTCAGGATCCTCTCTATGGAGCACCTGTAGAAGGTCAGGATCCTCTCTATGGAGCACCTGTAGAAGGTCAGGATCCTCTCTATGGTGCACCTGTAGAAGGTCAGGATGCTCTCTATGGAGCACCTGAAGGTCAGGATCCTCTCTATGGAGCACCTGTAGAAGGTCAGGATGCTCTCTATGGAGCACATGTAGAAGGTCAGGATGCTCTCTATGGAGCACCTGAAGGTCAGGATCCTCTCTATGGAGCACCTGTAGAAGGTCAGGATCCTCTCTATTGAGCACCTGTAGAAGGTCAGGATCCTCTCTAGGGTGCACCTGTAGAAGGTCAGGATCCTCTCTATGGAGCACCTGTAGAAGGTCAGGATCCTCTCTATGGAGCACCTGTAGAAGGTCAGGATCCTCCCTATGGAGCACCTGTAGAATGTCAGGATCCTCTCTATGGTGCACCTGTAGAAGGTCAAGATGCTCTCTATGGAGCACCTGTAGAAGGTCAGGATCCTCTCTATAGAGCACCTGTAGAAGGTCAGGATGCTCTCTATGGAGCACCTGTAGAAGGTCAGGATCCTCTCTATAGAGCACCTGTAGAAGGTCAGGATGCTCTCTATGGAGCACCTGAAGGTCAGGATCCTCTCTATGGAGAACCTGTAGAAGGTCAGGATGCTCTCTATGGAGCACATGTAGAAGGTCAGGATGCTCTCTATGGAGCACCTGAAGGTCAGGATCCTCTCTATGGAGCACCTGTAGAAGGTCAGGATCCTCTCTATGGAGCACCTGTAGAAGGTCAGGATGCTCTCTATGGAGCACCTGTAGAAGGTCAGGATCCTCTCTATGGTGCACCTGTAGAAGGTCAGGATCCTCTCTATGGTGCACCTGTAGAAGGTCAGGATCCTCTCTATGGTGCACCTGTAGAAGGTCAGGATCCTCTCTATGGTGCACCTGAAGAAGGTCAGGATCCTCTCTATGGAGCACCTGTAGAAGGTCAGGATCCTCTCTATGGTGCACCTGAAGAAGGTCAGGATCCTCTCTATGGAGCACCTGTAGAAGGTCAGGATCCTCTCTATGGTGCACCTGTAGAAGGTCAGGATCCTCTCTATGGTGCACCTGTAGAAGGTCAGGATCCTCTCTATGGAGCACCTGTAGAAGGTCAGGATGCTCTCAATGGAGCACCTGTAGAAGGTCAGGATCCTCTCTATGGTGCACCTGTAGAAGGTCAGGATGCTCTCAATGGAGCGCCTGTAGAAGGTCAGGATCCTCTCTATGGTGCACCTGTAGAAGGTCAGGATCCTCTCTATGGAGCACCTGTAGAAGGTCAGGATCCTCTCTATGGAGCACCTGTAGAAGGTCAGGATCCTCTCTATGGAGCACCTGTAGAAGGTCAGGATCCTCTCTATGGAGCACCTGTAGAAGGTCAGGATCCTCTCTATGGAGCACCTGAAGGTCAGGATCCTCTCTATGGAGCACCTGCAGAAGGTCAGGACCCTCTCTATGGAGCACCTGTAGAAGGTCAGGATCCTCTCTATGGTGCACCTGTAGAAGGTCAGGATCCTCTCTATGGAGCACCTGTAGAAGGTTAGGATCCTCTCTATGGAGCACCTGTAGAAGGTCAGGATCCTCTCTATGGAGCACCTGTAGAAGGTCAGGATGCTCTCTATGGTGCACCTGTAGAAGGTCAGGATCCTCTCTATGGTGCACCTGTAGAAGGTCAGGATCCTCTCTATGGAGCACCTGAAGGTCAGGATCCTCTCTATGGAGCACCTGTAGAAGGTCAGGATCCTCTATAGGGTGCACCTGTAGAAGGTCAGGATCCTCTCTATGGAGCACCTGTAGAAGGTCAGGATCCTCTCTATGGAGCACCTGTAGAAGGTCAGGATCCTCTATAGGGTGCACCTTTAGAAGGTCAGGATGCTCTCTATGGAGCACCTGAAGGTCAGGATCCTCTCTATGGAGCATGTGTAGAAGGTCAGGATCCTCTCTATGGAGCACCTGTAGAAGGTCAGGATCCTCTCTATGGAGCACCTGTAGAAGGTCAGGATCCTCTCTATGGAGCACCTGTAGAAGGTCAGGATGCTCTCTATGGAGCACCTGTAGAAGGTCAGGATCCTCTCGATGGAGCACCTGTAGAAGGTCAGGATGCTCTCTATGGAGCACCTGTAGAAGGTCAGGATCCTCTCTATGGAGCACCTGTAGAAGGTCAGGATCCTCTCTATGGCGCACCTGTAGAAGGTCAGGATGCTCTCTATGGTGCACCTGCAGAAGGTCAGGATGCTCTCTATGGTGCACCTGTAGAAGGTCAGGATGCTCTCTATGGTGCACCTGTAGAAGGTCAGGATGCTCTCTATGGTGCACCTGTAGAAGGTCAGGATCCTCTGTATGGAGCACCTGTAGAAGGTCAGGATCCTCTCTATGGAGCACCTGTAGAAGATCAGGATCCTCTCTATGGAGCACCTGTAGAAGGTCAGGATCCTCTCTATGGAGCACCTGTAGAAGGTCAGGATGCTCTCTATGGAGCACCTGAAGGTCAGGATCCTCTCTATGGAGCACGTGTAGAAGGTCAGGATCCTCTCTATGGAGCACCTGTAGAAGGTCAGGATCCTCTCTATGGAGCACCTGTAGAAGGTCAGGATCCTCTCTATGGAGCACCTGTAGAAGGTCAGGATCCTCTCTATGGAGCGCCTGTAGAAGGTCAGTATCCTCTCTATGGAGCACCTGAAGGTCAGGATCCTCTCTATGGTGCACCTGTAGAAGGTCAGGATCCTCTCGATGGAGCACCTGTAGAAGGTCAGGATCCTCTCTATGGAGCACCTGTAGAAGGTCAGGATCCTCTCTATGGAGCACCTGTAGAAGGTCAGGATCCTCTATAGGGTGCACCTGTAGCAGGTCAGGATGCTCTCTATGGAGCACCTGAAGGTCAGGATCCTCTCTATGGAGCACGTGTAGAAGGTCAGGATCCTCTCTATGGAGCACCTGTAGAAGGTCAGGATGCTCTCTATGGTGCACCTGTAGAAGGTCAGGATCCTCTGTATGGAGCACCTGTAGAAGGTCAGGATCCTCTCTATGGAGCACCTGTAGAAGATCAGGATCCTCTCTATGGAGCACCTGTAGAAGGTCAGGATCCTCTCTATGGAGCACCTGTAGAAGGTCAGGATGCTCTCTATGGAGCACCTGAAGGTCAGGATCCTCTCTATGGAGCACGTGTAGAAGGTCAGGATCCTCTCTCTGGAGCACCTGTAGAAGGTCAGGATCCTCTCTATGGAGCACCTGTAGAAGGTCAGGATCCTCTCTATGGAGCACCTGTAGAAGGTCAGGATCCTCTCTATGGAGTGCCTGTAGAAGGTCAGTATCCTCTCTATGGAGCACCTGAAGGTCAGGATCCTCTCTATGGTGCACCTGTAGAAGGTCAGGATCCTCTCGATGGAGCACCTGTAGAAGGTCAGGATCCTCTCTATGGAGCACCTGTAGAAGGTCAGGATCCTCTCTATGGAGCACCTGTAGAAGGTCAGGATCCTCTATAGGGTGCACCTGTAGAAGGTCAGGATGCTCTCTATGGAGCACCTGAAGGTCAGGATCCTCTCTATGGAGCACGTGTAGAAGGTCAGGATCCTCTCTATGGAGCACCTGTAGAAGGTCAGGATCCTCTCAATGGAGCACCTGTAGAAGGTCAGGATCCTCTCTATGGAGCGCCTGTAGAAGGTCAGTATCCTCTCAATGGAGCACCTGAAGGTCAGGATCCTCTCTATGGTGCACCTGTAGAAGGTCAGGATCCTCTCTATGGAGCACCTGTAGAAGGTCAGGATCCTCTCTATGGAGCACCTGTAGAAGGTCAGGATCCTCTCGATGGAGCACCTGTAGAAGGTCAGGATGCTCTCTATGGAGCACCTGTAGAAGGTCAGGATCCTCTCTATGGAGCACCTGTAGAAGGTCAGGATCCTCTCTATGGCGCACCTGTAGAAGGTCAGGATGCTCTCTATGGTGCACCTGCAGAAGGTCAGGATGCTCTCTATGGTGCACCTGTAGAAGGTCAGGATGCTCTCTATGGTGCACCTGTAGAAGGTCAGGATGCTCTCTATGGTGCACCTGTAGAAGGTCAGGATCCTCTGTATGGAGCACCTGTAGAAGGTCAGGATCCTCTCTATGGAGCACCTGTAGAAGATCAGGATCCTCTCTATGGAGCACCTGTAGAAGGTCAGGATGCTCTCTATGGTGCACCTGTAGAAGGTCAGGATGCTCTCTATGGAGCACCTGTAGAAGGTCAGGATGCTCTCTATGGTGCACCTGTAGAAGGTCAGGATCCTCTCTATGGAGCACCTGTAGAAGGTCAGGATCCTCTCTATGGAGCACCTGTAGAAGGTCAGTATCCTCTCTATGGAGCACCTGTAGAAGGTCAGGATGCTCTCTATGGAGCACCTGTAGAAGGTCAGGATCCTCTCTATGGAGCACCTGTAGAAGGTCAGGATGC
>JAPTMU010000024.1:6306769-6329908 GCA_028583405.1 Pogonophryne albipinna | reverse complement strand
AAAGCAACACCTCAGGAACACCTCATTATTTGGACTCGCACCATTGTGTCCCTAGCTCTTTTTTCTTGTTACGTCTTGAGTTTATTCTGTGTTGCATTGTTGGAGGAGCCTGGGACTTTAGATGTAAACAACTACTCTGTAGCTATTGTTGATGACAATAAAGCTTTTCAATCCTTTGAATCTTTTGAAAGTGAATTTCTTCCAATTTGTCACAAACGTGAACTTGGACTCTCGGATACATTGTTCAGACTTTGGTGGTTAAAGGTCACTGAGCCCACAAAACACTTATTTTTTGCTATAACTCTAGAATCATTTTGATAATTATGACAATTTCTCACATGTTTTAAAGAGATGACATTCTGGGCAGGCATGGATGTAAACTCCATCTTGACGGTCAAAGCAAGGAAGTGGTTTATCTACTGAAGTAAACTTGAATGACACTTTGGTGAAGTCCTGGTGTCCTACATGTATTATGTTTGAAACACATGTCCTTGACGATGTGTCAGCTAGTGGCAAATATGGAGCTCTTTTTCCTCCTGCCTAGAATAAAGTCAAGTTATTATATAATGTCTTTGATTTGGGAGTCTCACCTCGTTCCCTCAGAGATGGAAGAGGGCAGAGTTCCCGTTAGCCGGTAATTACCGGACTACGACCGGTAAAATATGCTGAAGACCGGCAAATCTAAATCTCTCCGGTCAAAGTGTCCGTTCAAAATAAGTTTTGATACCGCATCAGTTGCGCAACTTGCGCCATTTATGTGACAGACAAAAGAGTATGTGACAGACAAGAATAGTCAACTCTAATGTCTAACACTTAATGTGGAGAAAGAGATGTCCTGTATGGGTTGATTGTGCGTTGATCTGTTGGTAATGCCTCTGGGTTCCGGTGGGCATGTAAACAAATGCATAATGCTGCGCTATACTTTGCGGTCTCACCCGGTTGCATAGCGACACTTATTGTTTAGGTGTCTTTTAATAAGCAGGTAGTCCTATCATTAGCTAGAACTAGCTGGATCTGATCGATATGGACATAAACGCGAGTGAAGTCTAATCTGGCGGGAGAGAGAGATCAGCTGCTGATGACGAGTCGACACGCAGCTCTGCATGATCACCTGCAGCGGTGAGCGGAACAAAACACACACCAGGTTAGAATATCACACGTAGCTATTTTAATTACCTCTCAAACTACCGCAACTAGTTATAGATATGTTTAGTTTTACTGTCGGGTCACTCATTACTGATCCGCGAGCTGCATGATCCTGACGGGCTGTCAGGAGAGGGAGAGAGCACTCCGTTTATTATTCCCTTGTTATTATAGTTACTGTTCACTTTTGAATAATGTAGTTAATCTACTATAATTAGTTTGTTTAATATCGAATCATATCAATTTGTTTTAAAGCACAATAAATAACAAAGAAGACCTTTGACCGGCACTCTTTTCATTTTGTCCGGAAGATTTAAACTTTAACGGACATGTTGACCTGCGAAAAAATATTCTAACGGGAACTCTGGAAGAGGGCCTTGCTGTCATATCAGAGGAGCGTTGATAAGCCGGCCTTCTGCTCTGATCTAGACTGATAGCAGAGAATACAAAGTGGAAACACCGCATGACAACATGATACTGGAGCATATCGACGAGACTGCTCCACTTCACGCCTCGCCGCACTGCGTTCAGATTAACTTCCCAACACACCCACACACTTTTCCCATCACTCACACCATGCAGATATGGATGCAGACACGTGCTGTATTCTGTTTTGAATATACAGAAGAGGGGTAATGATACATTTGGATATATATCACCACATTTACAATACTGTTTTGTTTGGATATTTTCGTTGCTGCATGAAAATTCAGACAGTGCTTAAACATGACAAATGTAACACCTTATAGGAAAACAACATTAGGTCTACTTTACTTATTTTTATTATAGAGAGAATACATGGTGGTTTCATTTAAATGCCTGGAATGCCTTGTTTTTTCAACACACTTAGAGATTTAGGCAAATATTGTTATACACACACACATATAGCTATTCACACACACACACACACACACACACACACACACACACACACACACACACACACACACACACACACACACACACACACACACACACACACACACACACACACGTAGCTATTCACACACACACACACACACACACACACACACACACACACACACACACACACACAATCAGAAACACACATGTAGCGAGCGCTCCCTGTACCCTTTTGGTCTGCTGTTCCAAGGACAGAGGGGGATTTGGATATTGTTATGCTAATCTTCTCTCTGTTGTATCTTGGAACCTATTCAGAGACACACACAAACACACATACACACAAACATGCATACACACAGGTAGGAGCACATACAAGCATGCACAGACGTTTGTGCACAAAAGCAATGCATGCAAGGATGTAAGAGAAGGTCAGGAATAGGCTTTCTAAGAAACAAGGGAACATGCATGTTTCCCTACAGAAACACACACACACACACACACACACACACACACACACACACACACACACACACACACACACACACACACACACACACACACACACACACACACACACACACACACACACACACACACACACACACACACACAGGGCCGGCCCTCGGCATAGGCAGTATAGGCGAATGCTAAGGGCGCATCAACCCATAGGGGGCGCCGAAAAGAAGAAAAAAAGTTAGAAATTAAAAATATATTTACTTTTTTTCAATTTCATAACAACACAATTTCCCGATTTTGGATCAACAAAGTACATCTTATTATCTTATACTAACAGAACTACGACTATATTGCGTACAGCACCCATAAACTATGGCGCACCCCCCCCAAATCAAGTTGAACTGCCCCAGCCCCAGTAAAAACCAGAGGTTTATGTGAAATTGTTCTTTTTTTGAAATAATGGTAGTGTGCAATTATAGGTTTTAATTATTATTATTATTATTTGTGTTGATTTAAAATAAATCATACTCCCAAAAAACGTATACAGCTTCTGTGTGCTTTTATTAACATTGGAATTTACTGTGTAAGCGGCCGCGGGGGTGGAGAGCTTTAGAGAGCTCTCTCCTGAAAGACTGAGAGGCTCTGATAACCTCAGCTCAGTGAGGTAAAGGCACACCTTTATATGATCATTATAGTTATAAAAAAAGAGAAAAACAGGTATAAAACACTATATGACAGTACAAAAAAGTTGTTATTAATAAACAAGAATACAGTTTGAAAGGGGAGTGATTTGTAAAGTATCCATAAATAAAAAGAAAATCTGCTTACAGTTCTGTTTCATATGGGTGTTGAGAGATGTATCCATAGATCTCTTCATGTTGCTCTCAAAGTGCACCAGATTGATGCTTTTAACTTCAATATTAAAAAAAAAATCTTCCCGGGGGAGCATGCCCCTGGACCCCCCTAGAGGAGGTTAGGACCCCCCCACTTAAATCATGTTCACATGGATAGGAAAATAAATACAGTTGCACACATCTTGTGTCCATATCTTTCTGTTTTGGTGGTCACGCCACAACCGTGCACGCACGAGTCATAGTGAATATAAGTGTCTGCATTTGGGGGGGGGGGGGGGCGCCAGCTAAAATCTTGCCTTGGGCAGCAAATTGCACACACACACACACACACACACAATATTCTCCAGGCTTAACCTGGTTGGGTGGGAGTTGAAACAGCAGCATGATGGGCAGTGACACAGTGCTGTGATACACCTGGAGGAAAAGGATAATAGGTGTGTGTGTGTGCATGTGCGTTTCCTTGGGTTGAGGTTACAGTGCTTGTGTGTGTGTGTGTGTGTGTGTGTGTGTGTGTGTGTGTGTGTGTGTGTGTGTGTGTGTGTGTGTGTGTGTGTGTGTGTGTGTGTGTGTGTGTGTTTGTATATTAAACTCTCCATCTGTAACCAAGAAGAACTTGTTGCAGACTAAGTGTCGTGACAGACCTGATCCCAAATCAGCAGCTTGAGTCACTTTGTATCCAGGCATGTGATCACGACACATCTCTCAGCTGTGATAATGCTCTCAAGTCACAGAGAGTCATTCAATCTCATTATGGAAGATGACGCCCATCCTGCTCACGCTCACACACACACACACACACACACACACACACACACACACACACACACACACACACACACACACACACACACACACACACACACACACACACACACACACACACACACACACACACACACACACACACACACACACACACAGTGAATGTAATTGGCATTAGAGATAATATTACATTAGAGGGTCGGAGCAGAGGAAGCACAGGATGCGTCTAATTAGCATCTGTGCGTAACCGTGTTGACTTTTTAACACCACCACTCTCTCTTGTCTTCTGTTTCATTCTGAAGATAAACTCATAGACTGCAGAGACAACAACACAATCAATATAACATTTCATTTAGCTGATGGTCTCATCCAAAGCAACTTACAATAAGTGCAGTTAACTATGAGGATGCACTTTCACAACAGAAGACTCCTGCCTTCAGCCTCAATCATGATAAACCTTGTTTGTGTCCGCATAACGCCTTTTCAATGGATTCCAATGAAGAGTGAACACATGCTGTTTGTTATATGTATCCACCAAAAGAAAAAGCATTGCCTCAAGTGTCTTTGAGACACTTTTGCTGCTCCGAGAGCTTTGAACTTAAATATTTCAACTTTTCAGATAAGAAGCAGTTTTTTCACCATATCATCACAAACTCTCTTATGTTTGAGCAGATGGGCCGAGCCGAAGTGTGTGACTTTTATGATCATAAGAAAATTGTCCGCCTCGCTCTATGACTGTCAGATTGAGTGGTGAAACTCATTCATACAAAATGTGAGAGCAACAAACTATCAAGCACAAGTACGGGCATGACAGGGGCGGTTATAGGGGGCCAGGGGGGCCAGTGCCCCCCTAACACTGACCTCTGACCCCCCTGTGGCCCCCCTAACAATGAAAAGTTTTTTTGTTTTTTTTTAATGTAAATTTTCTGGGACTCGGTTTGCCAAAAACCGCAGGATTTTGTTGCTGTAATGTGAGATTGTGCAGACACCCTTATGTAAAGTAGAGATGTAACTGTTCATTGCCTTTATTTTTATATAAATATGGTGTTAGTGCAAACATTGCACTATAACTTAAGCTGAAGCTAACAGTAAGATCTATCTGAAATAAATAAGTGTACTGAAACAAATACCAATAACTGTATTGCATTGTTTTCTTATGCGCAATTACTTCATACTGTCTAGTTCTCTTTTTCGTCCTGCATTTATTGTGCCCCCCTCAGAAATAACTGGCCCCCCAGTGGCCCCCCCAGTCAAATTGGTCTAGAACCGCCACTGGGGCACGAGCAAAAAATAGGACTCAAGAGCACAACCAGGCAATAAGGTCTTTAGTCAAGCGTTTAATCCAAAAGGTAAAAATAAAACAGGCAATGATCAAAAAATGTACTGACTTGAAGTAACGAAAAACAACCAACTAAGTTGGCGGAAAACTACTAGAGAAGCAACAAAAAAACAACCAACTAGGTTGGTACAACTGCTAAGCAGCTAGAACAATAGCTTACGTCAGGAGAGAAACATGGAGCACTTTCTGCTATACAGACAAGACGAACTGGCACTGACCAAGGAAACAGCACAGACTAAATACACAGGTGAGGAGTAATCATTAGGGACAGCTGAGGCTCATTGAGGCCAGGCAGGTGATTAACAGGGAGCGGAAATACACAGGTGAGGGAGTGAGGCGATCAGCCAGGGCCAGGATGTGACACAAACAGTTGATTGTAATGGTAAAAACAATGTCAACAAAAATACAGTGGCACAAAAAGATAACAGTATTGATCATTACAGCCTTACAATTGCTGTGGATTGTGTGTAAGTGTGTCTAATGTGTTTTTGATTTAATTCTATTAACCGGTTGTTTGCATATTGTCTCACATTAGCCGAGAGATGAGTCACTTTTGAAGCGAAATTTACATCTGGTTGTAAAATAAATGAAGGAGAACTGATTGTGTGTGTCTTGCCACAAAGTGTGTGATGTTTCAGAAGTGTGAGTGGCTTAAACAGTAACTACAACATAAGTCCTAAATATGTTGAAGAAAAGTCAAGAATTAAAAGGATGTCACCATATTTCTGTGGCATCCATCTTTAGCACAAAATCTAAAATGGAGAAACTTTTTGGGTTTGCTCTTTGATGTGTGCTAAGACTATCATGACACACACACACACACACACACACACACACACACACACACACACACACACACTAGGATACTTGCTCCGCCTCTTGATGTCCCCTCCTCTCCGGAGCTCCACAGAATAATGGCTTACCGTAAGGCGAGGTGGCAATGACTCATGTTATTGTGTGTGTGTGTGTGTGTGTGTGTGTGTGTGTGTGTGTGTGTGTGTGTGTGTGTGGCGTCATTCCTCCTCCTCCTTCTCCCTCCCTGTACGAGATGTTTTGCGAGCAGCTGTTTGAGAAGAAGCAAAGTGTGAGGGTGGAGTGTGTCGCATTTTGCCAAAAAGCTCTTAGCTGCTGTTGAACACAGAACATCTGGATCAGGGAGGAACACTGTGTGTGTGTGTGTGTGTGTGTGTGTGTGTGTGTGTGTGTGTGTGTGTGTGTGTGTGTACATGAGTGTGTGTGAAAGAAAGTGAGAGTGCCAAGGATATCAATCAGACTCACATATGGCTCCAACGAAACACAGCTGGACACACATGAGTTCACGCAGTCTCAACATAGATGATGTGTAGGGAACACACACACGGACAAATTCAATATAACATTAATATTAACTCTGTAACATGACCAAAACAAACAAATACACTGATTTTAAAGACACACACACACACAAAACACATACACCCACACACACATTGTAAATTACACAATTCTTCCCACTTACTAAAAGTTAAAGAACCAACTTTAACAAGCTGGAGAAAAAGTATTTAAATATTTTCCTCCACATTTTATGAGTCTGTATGCGTAGGCGAACCGTTCTCGCTAAATTCATTCCTGTTAAACTCATTTCCTCACATTCACATTGGCAGAGCTGCAGACATTTAGCTTCTGGGTCCTTCTTTGTGTCCGTCGTTGCATCTGGAGCAGAGCAAAAGGGGAGATCTGGAGTCAAAGTAAGAAGTAGAATAAGAGGGGAGGAAGCAGCGATGAAATGAGGGTCAACTCGGGTGAACAGACTTGAAAGTGTACCACATAGCATCATAAGATCGTAAGTCGTCTCTCTTGCCATCTCCTCCGCAACAATACGATCCAGATGTCTGATAACTCACACACTGGATCTGAAACAAGTATGTGTTTCTTGGCTGCGGGCCTGGTGTTTGTGTAGTCTGTGAAGTGCTCATGAGTTTTGCGTGGGTTTGTGACGAGAGCGGGACTTCATTTGTGCCGTTGATTTACAGATTTAGTTTCCACCCCCTCGGTCTGTCTCTGGGCTTTATTTTATATTCGTACAGATGGTTCTTGTTGTGCGGGGTGAGGTCAAAGCTTCACATGTTGCATGCTGGGTTATAACTCCACCCTAATGTGTTTCTTCATCCAAGACAGTTTAAAAACACATTTCTGTTCATTTCACACTGTGCTGCTCAGCAGGAGAAGGACTTTCTACTAGATTTCACTGCAGACTGAACAACTTCATAGTCTGGTGTCCTCCTGCCATTATAAATACATGAAGCAGACAAAAGACTGGTGCGGGAATGAGTCCTTAAACCAGAAATGAGTTAGCATTTTAGCACTTCAGGTTCCCTCCTCTCAAGGTCAGGTTCTTTGAGTGTGTTTGTGGTAAGATGTCTGTAAAAAAAGGTCTGTGGTTAACACAAGCTTAAGAGATTTTGATATTTTGTGCTACAACATGAAACATTTTGGTAAATCCATCCCCCTTGTAAACGTCTGTGTCTTAAAAACAGTGGTTACTAACAAGCGGCTAACTGAGACTACTAAACGTCATCACACCAAACATTAGCTGCCTTTAGCTTAGCCAGATGGTTCTTGTTGTAGTGGGTGAGGTCAAAGCTATGTGAGGCGTTCACATGTTGCATGCTGGGTTATAAATCCACCCGAATGTGTCTCTTCATCAAAGTGCCATTATAAATACATGAAACAGACAAAAGACTGGTGCGGGAATGAGTTAGCATTTTAGCACTTCAGGTTCCCTCCTCTCAAGGTCAGGTTCTTTGAGTGTGTCAGTGGTAAGATGTCTGTAAAAAAAAAAGGTCTGTGGTTAACACAAGCTTAAGAGATTTTTATATGTTGTGCTACAACATGAAACATTTTGGTAAATATCCCTATGGTGAATGTCTGTATCATAAAAACAAGAGGCTAACTGAGACTACTAAACGTCTAGCCGCCGTTAGCTTAGCTGTGGTTGCATGAAGTCATGTGACCATAATGTAGCTTCTTTATATATAACGTTGGATATATTCTACTGGTATGTCGGGTTCAGAATTCTCGAAAAGACAGACAACTTCTAAGTTTAACTATATATTGTGGCCAAGGACTCGTCACGTCTTTGGGAATCACAGGCAGCAAAGCTGTAATCTGTAACCACCAAATCCGTCAAGAGCCTCGAACCTCGTGCGACAATACATTTTATTACACAGGGCGTTGCCCGTACATTTATGATTGGTCAAGACTAGCTGAAGAGATACCACGGTTTAGACTTGGTTCTCTTTGGTTGGTGCGCAGACTCAGATAGAGTCTCTTGGCAACACGATCCTCCAATCAGCATTCGGCCGGCCTGTGGAAGTCCCTCCCTACTCTGTCTCTATCATACGTAATTTGTTTTCTCTAACGTTTCTTCAGATATAGCGGAAAACCATAATATTGCTTCCTAGCTTTGCGGGGGAGCGCGGCTCTCATACAAAGTCAAGGCCGGTGCGATGTGCTGTTCTGACTACCTCTTTGTGTTCTCTCAGTCTCTGCACCTGACCTTGGTACTTTCAATATTGCAAGCTAAACACTTTCTCATGTAACTTTTCCCGTCGTTCCTATCCTCCCCATCAAAACTTGGGTGGGGGGGGGGGTGATTGGGTCCATTTATTCCTAAATCACAGCCACATAAATGAACACAATAAGCTTATAATGTAATAATAAGAATCAGTCTTTCTAATGTTGTATAAAAATAGCCTCCACAGGTACAACAATGGAATAATCCCATTAACGGTGCTAACTTCTGAATTGGCAACAATGTGTCATCCCTGCATCACTCTTATGTTACAAGAAAGCCAGCAGCATGTTAGCTTAGCTTAGCATTAATGATGCTAACAGGTGTAAACAGCTACCATGCCCAGCATTTCTCAAGCACAATATATACAAGTTTATAAATATCAATTTGCTATTTCATGGCAAATCTATATAATCTCTTAACTGTCGATAATAAGCACGTTTCCTAAAATGCCAATATAGGACACAGTAAAGAAAGAGTTTATAGTTTTATCTCTCATACTTAACCAGATGTTTCCTAATCAATACATTACTCTGCTTAACACCTTAAAGGTCCCATGTCATGCTTTTCCGGTTATTACCCGTCCCCTTGTTGTTATGAAGGTTTTTATGCATGTAAACTGGTCTGCAGAGTCAAAACCCTCAAAGTACACCCTGTAGCGAGTAAAACTCTAACACAGAAAATACCTCCCCAAAACGCCTCGTTGGAGATACGTCACTGTCCATTTGATTCTTCCGGGTACATCATGATGTCATGTCTTGTCCGGAACGAAATGGACCAATCCGTGGAGCCGTTACGTTACGTCCGCGGAGCCGTTACGTTAAGCCCCCGCTGATTGGTCCAAATTGACCAATCCACGGACTTCCTCACACACTCAGTGCAGGCAGCTCTGCTGATTTCTCCTCCCTGGCTGCAGGCTGATAACAGACAGTTGGGATCGCGGCGAAATTCTCTCTGCAGACCCATTCTCACAGCGTTTATCAACCTTTTTCTTACTCAATATCAAGCCACACTTATTGTTTTTACTTCGGCTGTGACTTTGTGTGTGCTCAGGATGAGTTTGGCTGTGTTTCGCTGTGTATCGCTAAACAAGGATATCACACCTCCACGGAGCTCAGCGCGATCCACAACGTCCCGACCAATCAGAGCACACTGTGCTCACAGGGAGGGGGGGGCCTGGAGCTATTGGAGCTACAACGAGCCGTTAAAGGCAGAGAGTGAAATTCAGTGAATACACGTAGATTACAGAGATGCTGTTTGAGAAACCAATGTGAGTTTGGAAAATTGCACACTATAAATCTATTCTAGTAGACCTCAACAATGGAATTATGATCAGTGGAAATGGCCATGACACGGGACCTTTAAAGCTAGATTTTGCCCTTAAATTAGCTAAAAAGGTAGAGAATAAACATGTGCAAAGCGTTGGTGTTGTTTCTGTCCTCATCTGGTTTCCTCATTCTAGTCGGCTGGCTTATTAAAGTCTGTGTCAAACCACTTAACCTCCTTATATTTGCATTTAATTCAATCAGGATGAGTGATGGCGGTGGAGCGGGGTAATTGGGTGTGTCACAAAACTAATTTTCTCACCTCATTTGTTTTCTTTTTTTTCTTCCTCACTTCTCTCCTCTTTTGTTTTTGTATCCACTCCCAATCTATACTATACCTACAAAACACACTTAATTGGAAACAGTGACTTAAGAGTTGAAACGAGTTGCTGATGGACTCGCGGGAGTATCTTGGAGAATTAATGACTGCATCAGCAGAACTGTTTAAGTTTAATATATGGTAGTAATTAAGGTGGAACATTAGCATAAACACCTCCTGGAGACACACTAAAGCACTAAGAGTATTTCTCCATATGGGCTATTTTTTAACGTGGTATTTAGCGGAGATCTTCTTTGCTTTTTGTAATGATTTCAACAAATAAATGTGTGTTTTTTTGCTGATGTTCGGGGGCTTTTGTGATCAATTCAGGGTCTGCTTTAGTGACTTGGTCTGACACCATGAAGTGAAAGATTGTATAAGATGTTTTTAATCTAAGTTGAGTGCTTAACCTCGTCACTTTACAAGATAAAAAGAATACGCCTAGGATAAATGTTATTACTGTAGGTGCTATAATAAGTCGTGAAAAATGAAAATATAAAAGTGGTCAAAAGTAGATGAACAGGATTAAGGTAGTTCATGTTTTCAATAAAAGGTTAAAGGACCTTGAAATTGGTGTAAAAACATATGTTGACATAATGGGATGTTTCATTTCTCCCTCAAAATGCTGGTTTGCTGATTTCTTTCTGAACCCATGAATTGTTGGAAGTAAGTTGTTGTCATAATTCAAGTTGTGTATCTAAAGGCAATGAAATGACCTCGAGCTCTCATTCTTTTAAACAAAATGTATAGTTCATAATAAGAAACAACAATAATAAGACAACAAATAAACACCAGGGGTAAAATAAATAAAAGACTCATGATTCAAACTAAACAAATAAGGCTGTAACAGTTCCCCAATACTCCAAAGATTTTCAAAAGAGATATTCTTATTGTCTTTTTGCTGTCAAATCACACATTTCCATGTAATTATAGCTGGATGATTCATGTGTGATCAACAGGATAATTAGGTGTGATTCAACCCCATTTTCTCCCCACATTTCTTCAATTATCCGTCAGTTTTCCGTCTCCTCAGCTCATTTGATTTAATATCTGTGGGTTTCTCCTGTGGCTGGCATCAGATCCTCTTACTCCTCCTCTCCTGCTGCTGTGCCAAAACATATCAGAGCACTTACACGGCCTCATGTCATCTCTAACCAGCATCTCCCTCGCCCCCCTCGTCCCAAATATCCTCCCCCTTTATTACACACCAGCTTGTATATACCCCTACACACACACACACACACACACACACACACACACACACACACACACACACACACACACACACACACACACACACACACACACACACACACACACACATGCAGTTGCTGCCAGCCAGGTGCCAGATACAGTATGTGTGTGTATCGAGCTGCAGAAGTGTGTGTGTGTGTGTGTGTGTGTGTGTGTGTGTGTGTGTGTGTGTGTGTGTGTGTGTGTGTGTGTGTGTGTGTGTGTGTGTGTGACAGAGGGTGCATGCCTCACATGCCAGAAAAGCCACTCGATCTGTTTCATTTGGATTACACACACGCCCAAGAGAGTGTGTTTGTCGATCTCTTTTCCTGCACGCCTGCCTTTGGCTCCCATTACCAGTAACATAGCAGTGATGATGAGAAGTGATGAGACTGTGTGTGTGTGTGTGTGTGTGTGTGTGTGTGTGTGTGTGTGTGTGTGTGTGTGTGTGTGTGTGTGTGTGTGTGTGTGTGTGTGTGTGTGTGTGTGTGTGTGTGTGTGTGTGTGTGTATATATTTGCTTGTAAACTCTGTGTGTGGCAGAGCAGAGAGAAGATTTGCTTATAGTGAACAGATGAGATTATGGACGTTACATTTCAGTGTAATATTTGTTTGTTTTCATTCCCCGTTTTAACCAGGATGCCAGCTCATGGGGCAACCAACCGGTAAGAAGAAAAAGTATTCAGATTAAGAAAAGAGACATGTATGGAAGAGGATTAGGGCCATATGAGAAAATATGCTTTGGGATATGATCCACATTTTACCTGAAAATCTCAAAATTCTGTATTTTTCCTCAGAATTCTGACTTTTTTCTCTAAAATCTGATTTCTTTCTGATTTTTAGCTTTAAAATCAGGAAAAACTTGAGACTAATGGATAGTAAAAAAGACCCATTTCAAACTTGTAACACAGATAACAGAGGTGCTGGTGATGCAGTTAATTCACTCTTGATTCAAACAGAGGACGCACGTGAGAAGAGATGTTTTTGTTCTGATGAAGGCGGGATGTGAATGTGGAGGAATGAAAACAGTAATTATCATTTTTAAGCGGGTCATGTTTGGATGGATTCATGTTTCATTGTGCTGGAAAATTTGCATCGCTAAGCAGCAGGCCAGCGGGCTGCATGGACTAATTAAGCAGCGCAGAGAGGAGTGTGTGTGTGTGTGTGTGTGTGTGTGTGTGTGTGTGTGTGTGTGTGTGTGTGTGTGTGTGTGTGTGTGTGTGTGTGTGTCCTGATGTTTCTTGGAGAGATGAAAGCACTCCCTATGCTTTGTGTTCATTAGCGTTAACCTTGTACCTGTGAGATTTGTACAGTCTGTCTGTGAATGGAGAATCAATGGAGCGTCGTGGCGCTCTGATAATGTTCATAAAGGAAGATTATTGAGTAACGAGCTGCAGTTTAATCAAATCCGTCCCACTTCACTCGTAATCCTGCATGAAACACAGCACTACACTTTCTGCTCTGCGCTCTCAAGCTGCATTTATTTAAATTCTAGTTTGTTGCATTTAATTAGGTCTTAATGAGCCGTACTGTTTCACACTTCAGCTTTTAACCCTGTGAAGCATAAGAATGACTTTTTATGTGTTTTATTTGCAACTACTAGGACTCATAAATGTTCAATTCAGTTGCAAGAAAAAGCATCAAAAGATTAAGATAGTAATATATTAATGATAAAGCCTAATGATAAGATGTGGCATGTTGCTAGGGGCAGCATGATACTGTATGCATTGTGTCTCATGGAAGCACTATCAATCATTCAATCAATCAATCTTTATTTATATAATGCCGTGTCTTTACAAGCCCAATAATGTTAATGTTAAAAGTAGGAAAATATTAACAATAAAGGAATAACACAAATAAAATGTAAATAAAATAAAACAATCATCAACAGTCAAATGTTAATATAAAATAATACAGAAAAATTATAATAATAATTCAATATTAAAAAATAAGAAATAAAATCTTTGAAATTATTAAAAATATTTAACAAAAACTAAACAACAAAGGGTAATGGGGCAGATGTAGTTGTTGTTACTATGCGCCTTTTACAATTAACCCAATGAAATATAAGCTTTATTATCTGATTTGTTAAAATATGAGTTTAATGATTTGTTGAACTTGTTTTGAGCAGTTTGTGTTCCTGTGAATGCTTTTTGTTTCCCGTTGAAAAAGAGAACTTAATCACTAAGACACTGCGCTAACCTGCAACCTCTATGCTTTTCTACAAAACTAATCCGTGTCTCTCTTCCTGTCCTCAGTACCAGGGAGCACGAGACCCCGGAGATGCACAAGCTGCGGCAGAGCCTCCGGAGGAAGAAGCCCACCTACGTGCCCGAGGCCAGCAGACCCCACCAGTGGCAGGCGGACGAGGAGGCGGTGCGAAAGGGGAAATGTAACTTCCCCGTCAGAGTGAGTACCCTAAACCCTCTTCCATATAATGCTATTATGCAGAATCCTCTTCTTCATGTCTCTTCTACATCAACATGTGTCCCCTCTTCTTCATGTCTCTTCTTCATCAACATGTGTCCCCTCTTCTTCATGTCTCTTCTTCATCAACATGTGTCCCCTCTTCTTCATGTCTCTTCTTCATCAACATGTGTCCCCTCTTCTTCATGTCTCTTCTACATCAACATGTGTCCCCTCTTCTTCATGTCTCTTCTACATCAACATGTGTCCCCTCTTCTTCATGTCTCTTCTACATCAACATGTGTCCCCTCTTCTTCATGTCTCTTCTACATCAACATGTGTCCCCTCTTCTTCATGTCTCTTCTACATCAACATGTGTCCTCTCTTCTTCATGTCTCTTCTACATCAACATGTGTCCCCTCTTCTTCATGTCTCTTCTTCATCAACATGTGTCCCCTCTTCTTCATGTCTCTACTACATCAACATGTGTCCCCTCTTCTTCATGTCTCTTCCTACATCAACATGTGTCCCCTCTTCTTCATGTCTCTTCTACATAAACATGTGTCCCCTCTTCTTCATGTCTCTTCTACATCAACATGTGTCCGCTCTTCTTCATGTCTCTTCTACATCAACATGTGTCCCCTCTTCTTCATGTCTCTTCTACATCAACATGTGTCCCCTCTTCTTCTTGTCTCTTCTACATCAACATGTGTCCCCTCTTCCTCATGTCTCTTCTACATCAACATGTGTCCCCTCTTCTTCATGTCTCTTCTACATCAACATGTGTCCCCTCTTCCTCATGTCTCTTCTACATCAACATGTGTCCCCTCTTCTTCATGTCTCTTCTACATCAACATGTGTCCCCTCTTCTTCATGTCTCTTCTACATCAACACTGTGTCCCCTCTTCTTCATGTCTCTTCTACATCAACACTGTGTCCCCTCTTCTTCATTGTCTCTTCTACATCAACACTGTGTCCCCTCTTCTTCATGTCTCTTCTACATCAACATGTGTCCCCTCTTCTCCATGTCTCTTCTACATCAACATGTGTCCCCTCTTCTTCATGTCTCTTCTACATCAACATGTGTCCCCTCTTCTTCATGTCTCTTCTACATCAACATGTGTCCCCTCTTCTTCATGTCTCTTCTACATCAACATGTGTCCCCTCTTCTTCATGTCTCTTCTACATCAACATGTGTCCCCTCTTCTTCATGTCTCTTCTACATCAACATGTGTCCCCTCTTCTTCATGTCTCTTCTACATCAACATGTGTCCCCTCTGTGGAAAGAGACTCTGAAAGTTTCAGGAACAAAGATTCTCTCTCTTTTTGTCCTGATCCATTTCTATAAAAACCTGTCTGAAAATGAGCTGATCAGATTTTGGCCACTTTATGATGTCATAATGTTTTGTCTTGTGTATCCATTAGCCAATCAGCAACCAAGGTAACCCCCCCCCCCCCCCCACCTTATCACCTGAATCTCCTCCTAGAGCACCATTGTGTTCTTTGTAACCAAATGTCTCTCAGAGGGGCGTGGGGAGGGGCTCCTTATTTTCATCTAAAGTAACAGACAGAGAATCAGCACTTTGGAAACAGGGCTGAAACAGAGGGGATTATGGGTAATGCTGCAATGATCTGTTTGGTGTTTCAGCCAATCAGAGACAGGCTCTGTATATATCTGAGACCTGTAATATATTGATGAAAAACAGTTTAATAGGGGACCTTTAAAGCGCCCCTATTATGCTTTTGGGTTTTCCCTTTCCTGTAGTGTGTTATATAGGTTTTTTCTGCATGTAAATGGTCTGCAACTCCTTTGTTTACTTCTGGAACATAATGACATCACTATGTAACACTTACGCTTCTATTGGCAAGCGCTCCAACACATTGTACGTGATAGACTAAGGGGCGGGACATCTCTAAGCTGTTGACCAATCACAACAGAGCCGGCCAGCTAACCAATCAGAGCAGACTGGGCTCTGGTTTCAGACAGAGGGTGAAAAGAGGTGCTGCAGCACAGGCAGTATGAGAAAGATAAAGAGCTTTTTGAACATTAAAGCATGGAGACACGTCACAGGAGAGACACTACATACAAATATGAACCTGACAATGAGGAGAATAATTATGTTCTCAGTGGCACAGTAGCTACATTTACTCAAGTAATGTATTTTTGTGTAATTTTGTGGCACTTTTATTTATATTTACTGATTATTATATACTTTTACTCTACTACATTACAGAGGCAATTATTGCAAGTTGAAGATTCAGGTTAATAATACAATATCTAATCAACAAATAATTTGTCATGTATATCTCACAAGCTACTGAATACAAACAGGAGTATCTTTAGTAACACAAAGCTCAGCTCAATAAATCACAAGGTCACGCTCAAAGGGCAGATGAAGGTTTCCCGGATAGAGGCGGCACATTTATCACAACTCCTGCCAGTGCATCCTGTTTGAGGACGTTCAGAAATAACAAGTGCACTGGATCCTCATTTATTCAGCACGTTACCCTCCAACATCACAGAAGAACAGCTAACCCTGAATCTGTGACACATCCGTCCAAAATGCTGAATTTACACGTCATATATTCTTGTCTGCTATATATTTAGCTTAGTTTAGCATGCACACTGTAAACATTGACCTTAGCATTGGGTGCCTTTGATGTTGGCAACATGGGAATGAAAGCTTTTGCTATTTCAATCAGGAGAGACTTCATTTTAAGTCATGTCATGTTTGTTTAGTCATTTAAAGGTCCTGTTTTTCAGGTCTCAGGCTCGAAAATGACATTCCCAGAACAAATGACCATATCTTCCCTTCTAAAAGGGTTACATTAATAATCTTTTTTCTCATAGCAAGGTTACACCTGTGAGTTGGATGTAGAAGTGTCAGAATCAATATAGATGTTTTTATTTTAAAGTAAATTCAGATTGAACACAGTAAAAAAATGTAAATGATTGTGTCCGTCCAAAATTAAAAAAATTACTTATAGTGAAAACCACCCTTGAATGATGGGATGGTAGACTCAAAGCTTTAGGAATCCAAACTACAACATATAATAAGTACCCTGTATCAAGATTGATGCAAAACAAGTGAAATTTGAACTTTTTAGAGAGATTTAGCAAAAAAAAACACTTCTGGGGTCATTTGGGTGGATTTGACCTATCTCTGGCCCCCCTTGCTCGATTTTGCTGATTGACATCTCTTTCTAACCGTCAGAGCCAATGGAATCGAGGGGAACTCCCACATACTCCTTATTTGGTAAGGTGTGTGTGTGAGACTGACGCATAGCCAAAACCGGAAGCTGCGCTAACTCTGGTGGCTACCATTAGCAGCTAACTTTTACTCTCCGATTTTTACATAAAAATGGAAATATGGATTATAAATTAAAAAAAAATATTCCACAGAAACATTATCAACCTATGGTTTAACCAATTCAGCCGCGTTTTTTCTCGTTTTAATGCCATTGAACACGTCTTTTAATCAGATTGACAGCTACGGTGAGACGATCTCCCTAGAAGTTCCGTAAAGGTACGTGTTGTGATGTCTGTGTTTGCTTCCCCTGTCGCGAGTTCGGATCACTCAGTGATGATATATATACCTAAATAATCTGTGGAACCTCAGCTTTAATCGGATATCTTGTATGTGCAGCTACGATAAGTAATAAGGGCATGGGCGTCGCAGCCATTATATGAGGGTGGGACAAGTCCCCCCCACTTTTTCAAATGATTAGTTTAGACCCCCCCACTTTTACCATGTGGAAAGTCCGTGCATCGGTCTATCCACTCGCCTCTCTCTGTCGAGCGCTGTGTCAGTGCTTCACTATCAACTCCATTCCACTTGCTTATTGAGAGAATGCCCAAATCAATGAAACTCCGTACCATGTTTTCACTGGTACTTTGTACCAAGGCAGATTCTCCCATAGCGCGCGCATGTTCAAGGAGTGTTGCCATAGTTGGACAGCTCAGATCTGTTGTATGAAGCGATGCCGGTAGCGGAGGTAAGGCAGTAAAAGGCACACACACCAAATGTTCAGGAAATGCTTAATACAGCGAAAATCAAAGCTGACGATCTCTTGGTTTGATATGTTTTCTCCCCCAGACAACATGGACATAAGAACCTTTTAAAGAAGAGGAAAGTAAGTCTTCAGCTGGTAGCAGTTAATCAGTTAACAGTGATGACGGCGGCGGCAAAAGCGTCTCACTTCTGGAGAGGAGTTTCGTCTTTATGTCATGATAGAGAGATACAAATACTGAATAGTTTAGATGAGAAAAGGCATCGAAATGCCAGGTTACTAGTATTTATCATGTACACAGGGAACATGAATAACCCCATCTCTCTGTGCTCATGTAAACACCATGATGTCCATGTAGAGACGCAGTCAGTGTGTTTTACTGGAGCCTCAGTTCGATAAGAGATTATTTTCTGAGTTCTTTAACTTCGGTACTCTCTCTCAAAATGGTAATGTGCATTATGTTTTAATTATACTTCTTATCATTCAGAAGCTTTTTGTGTGTGTTTATGTTTTACTGAGTGCTTATAAGGCCATTTCCATCCCAGTATTCAGTTAACTGTTTATTTTCTGTGCACATAGACTAGCTAATATTCTACCTACTGCTTGGGACTTTGAGTCTTCAAAATGTCCAATGTCACAGACTGAGACTTACTTTAGAGTCAGTTGTATTTACATTCAGTATGACTTGTTATGATTCAATGTGAAAGAGTATACTGCTCAATAAATAGTGATCACTTCACCACCTCTCTTGACATCTAGGCGCTTGAGAGTGAGTCAGAGGCAGAACACAGGGACAGTGGAGAGAGGTCCGTTGCTGAGGTGAGTGATGAAAGGGAAATGACAGTTTAGAGTAAATTGTGATTTGGACTCTCATCCCAGAATGTTAAGGAAATCAGTGGGGATATTGAACAGGAAACATTTCAGTCAAGGGGCATCATGTGACCAATATAGACATGAAGAGCAACATTTAAGTCAATGATACCATTCCTAGGTGAACTTAACATCTGTATGGAGTCAGATCAGTCTCAATATTAATAAATGCTCACAGAAGGATTCACAAATGTATAAATGACTCTCCACAACAATATCTCTCAATGCACTCACAAATATTTATTGTTGTATATAAATGTACAAAAAATGGGCATTTAAACTGCTTTTTATTAATTCAAAGACGGCTCTGAATTAATAATCAAATATGTTTCCTTTCTTTACAACTGGATGAAATTACAAAATGCACCCATCATTTTCCTCATGCTAGTATAGCCACAGAAAAGTATCAAACCACCTGTTAGAATGCACCAGAATACAGGAAATCTATTTTTTTTCCCTCCCACATTCAGGATGCTTCCTACGCCCATGAATAAGGGTATCTTTTATCTTGAGTTCTGTGCCAAAGTTTGTTAGCATTTTTCGCTAAGGGGTCATTTAGATGCTTCTTATGAGACTTGTGTTTTGTTTTGGTAAAAATGGTTTGTATCGTCAGTTAGCTGAGATTATTCCCGTTAATCTGGTATAACACATTAATGGGTTCTTGAATATTAAGATGCCCTGAGACACAGTGTCATGAAAATAATATTATTATTAGGGCGGAAGTTGCTTTAAAGATTGAACCCAAAAAAGTTGTGAAAAAAACCTTTGAATATAATGTTTTTATCAAAGTCTTTTGCAGTGGACATTTTTGTCTCAAATGACTAATTTGCGTAGTCCAATCGAATGATGCCGGAGGGTTAACAGAACATTTATTGACACATGTCATGTGATTAATGTTAAGTCTTTGGCGATTAGACCCCAATCCTGAAATCATAAGGGGGAAATGCAGCCGTGAGCATATAGGGAACCCCCCGGGGTCTAGACACTGGTGATGATGATGATGATGAAGATCTGGATTTGATGAGGAGATGGGATGAAGAGGAGGTGTGATGAGGTCTTTGGGTTAACTCTCCTGGCACTGGATGTGATGAAAGGAGGTGTGATGAGGAGGAGGCTGGCGGCAGCATGAAAACCTGAAATCACAGCTGACTGCAGGAGGGAGGAGAACCATTTTAAAGTTTGGCTGCAGGATAATGAGGTGAATGTAATAGGTTAAAGACAGCGCCCGTGATGAGCTGATTATAAGCAGCTGCGGAGTGAATGTATATACACCCAGTCTTCCTGAAAGAACTTGCGCTGAGCTTCATTTATTTACTCACATCTCCAAAAAACTGGATTGCCTGGATTTGATGCACGCCTCCTAAGCAATCAGTGCAAAAAAGACGGGAAATATTGATGGTCCTATTTACTGTAAGCAGCTTCAGTGAGAGTGTGTGACGTACGAGAGCAGAAGTGATTTGTCGGAGTGACTAGGAGACGATAACTGTAAGAGAAAGGGGGGGGGGGGAAATGATGGTGAGGTGGGGTTGTTGATAAGGAGACAACAGGAAGTGACAGGGTGACGGATGAGGGGACGGGGACTGGGGACATTGTGAGATGAAATGAGGCAGCGAGAGAAAGATATGGAATTGGTTAAGAGAGGTGAAAAGAGAGGAAGGCAGCGGATTAAAGGGAGAAACCTGAAGCAAAAGACAAATACAACAAAAGAAGAGGAGAGTGTAAGAAGAGATGGAAGCTAATGGAAAAGGCTCCTGATGCTCCAGAGGTTTCCCCATGAGGCAGCGAGAGGGAGCTTCGATTGTGTGTGTGTGTGTGTGTGTGTGTGTGTGTGTGTGTGTGTGTGTGTGTGTGTGTGTGTGTGTGTGTGTGTGTGTGTGTGTGTGTGTGTGTGTGTGTGTGTGTGTGTGTGTGTGTGTGTGTGTGTGTGTGTGTGTGTGTGTGTGTGTGTGTGTGAATAGGTTCCAAGATACAAAAGAGAGAAGATTAACTCAACAATATCCAAATATTGTTGAAAATATCCGTGGTGGCCAAATGGCGGTACTACACTTCCGTATCAGTCCCTGGGCCCGGAAAGACTTTTTCCCATTGACTAACATTGGGAAAGAGTGGTCTGTAAATTGTTGGATATTTTTTTTAATCTAAATAAACTACCCAGTATAAACGTTTATAGCCCTTATTAAAAACATTCGGCCCTCAAGTTGTAAAATGTGCTAATAACGTTATTCTGAGAGTTATTTCCTTCGGCATTATGAACGTGGATCTAACCCACGGGACTGCGCCGCCCGGCACGTTCATGTGACGTGTTCAGTACTACATGAGTTTACCTTTACCCATCGATGCACGATAAGAACGGATTATATGATTATATGAATACTTTCGTGACGTTTCGCTCTCTCAAAAGTTGAGCCATTTTGTCTTCATGCGCCAATGAGCAACTCTCATAGGAATGAACGAGGCCCCGCCTCCCACGCTGTATCCAGTTCTTATTATACATCCATGGTGTAAACAGAGCGAGGACCCGCAGCTGCGCTACTTTTGCTGTCCCTAAATGTGCCTGATTAAAATATAAATAATATTAAGGAAAACAAGGGGAATTTACAACACAGCCAGAGGAGAGAAAACACTGTTCATGCGCTCATCATTAGAAAGCTAGGAATCTCCTCTTTCCAATGGTGAATACAACTCAAAATGTGTCTTCAGGTCAATACGACTGATTTCGATAGAGCAGGTCACATATACAGTATATTCAGCACAAATACACACATACAACTGTTTTTATAGAGAGGTGTCTGAGCGAGGAGGCTGCCAGGTTGTTGCTGCCTGAGAGCAGATAAGATAAGTCCCTACAGACTAAGCTACTGCTGCCTCTTTATAAACAGCATTATATCAAAACTCTCATCGATGAATCCGCCACACTTCCCATATTGATTACATTTTAGTTCCTGGACCGATAACTTAATAACTTATTCTTGGCTTTTCACCAACGAGGAGCTTTAATTATGTCCCTGTGGGCTTTCCGTACACAGCAGAATGCACGAGAGACAACAAAAGGGGATGAGAGGCGATAAATTATCATAGTGTCTCTCTTTCTCCTCTCCTTGTTATCAGCAGCAGTGTGTGGCTTTAAATCCTGTATGGCTGCTTATTAGCTGCTCCTGTCAATATGTAAGACACTCATGTAAACGCTGATGGGCACTAATGAGGCACTGTTTGTTTTAGGTCACTTTTCCTTTTGTTTTCAGCTCAATCAGCGTTATTTGCTGAAGTGAATTTGCAAAAACAAAGTAAAGTGAAATCAAAAACTTGTTTGTTTGGGGTGTTTTTATTTAAATATTAATATTTCTGATCTCTTTTCTCCGCAGTACCTGGGGTTGGTCGAGGTGGAGGAGTCGAGAGGGATGCACGTGTGCGAAGAGGCGGTAAAGAAACAAAAAGTTGTAAGTATCCCACACACACACACAGAGACACACACATGGAGACACACACACACACACAGAGACACACACACACACACAGAGACACACACACACACACACACACACACACACACACACAGAGACACACACACGGAGACACACACACACACACACACACACACACACACACAGAGACACACACACACACGCAGAGACACACACACGGAGACACACACACACAGAGACACACACACAGACACACACACATATACACACACACACGGAGACACACACACACACACACACACACACAGAGACACACACACACACACACACACACACACACACACACACACACACAGAGACACACACACGGAGACACACACACACACAGACACACACACACACACACACAGAGACACACACACGGAGACACACACACAGACACACACAGAGACACACACACACACGGAGACACACACACATACACACACACACACACACACACACACAGACAGAGACACACACACGGAGACACACACACACACACAGAGACACACACACGGAGACACACACACACACACACAGA
>JAPTMU010000024.1:6284269-6301769 GCA_028583405.1 Pogonophryne albipinna | reverse complement strand
ACTGTTCGGGACTAGCTGTGAGGTTTGACATATTAACTTTTAATGAGAAACCAGCAGTGAAAGCCTCACAGTACTTCCCTTTCTTTGTCGCCTCTTCACCACCTTTTATCATCAGCTCAGTCTTCGTCTATGAATCAGCAAGAAGGCCTTTTAACGCCCACACAACCTTATTCACACGCTTCCCTTCCCAGCATCAGTGAATGCATCGACTGTATATGTGTATGTGTGCGTGTTTACAATGAATCCTCTGCATAATGCATCATAGAAAGACACTGTGAAGGTTTTTGTGCTCAAAGCAGAGACCTCTGAGTCATACGCTGCTGCTTGTGCTTTGTGGTGTTTTTAACTTTCAGTGACCCGAGTCACTAACACTTTCTCCTTTCACTTTCATCACAAAACATACAGGTAGGTAGGTAGGTAGGTAGGTAGGTAGGTAGGTAGGTAGGTAGGTAGGTAGGTAGGTAGGTAGGTAGGTAGGTAGGTAGGTAGGTAGGTAGGTAGGCAGGCAGGCAGGCAGGCAGGCAGGCAGGCAGGCAGGCAGGCAGGCAGGCAGGCAGGCAGGCAGGCAGGCAGGCAGGCAGGCAGGCAGGCAGGCAGGCAGGCAGGCAGGCAGGCAGGCAGGTAGGTAGGTAGGTAGGAAGGAAGGAGATAGATAGATATGTAGATAGAGAGTTAATTAGTTGATTGATTAGATGATTTTTGTATTATTAATATTAATCTTATTAGTTACGGTACTTAATTAGTCGTAACTAATCTTGTCAAATAAATGTAGTGGAGTTAATATTTGCTTTAAAGGAGTATAACATGGACATATTAAAGCTACTAACATAATCCTCAAAAATGTACTTTAGCCTAGTGCTTGATAGTAACAGAGGAGCGTACTGTACCAAAACACATGGTTCCTCTTTCACCTCGGTACCAGCATCCCTCTCATCCCCTAATTGTCCCTCAATGAATGGACTGTTATTCTTCCTCCTCCTCCTCCTCATCCTCCCCTCCCTTTGTTTTCGGCGAGACTGGAGGACAGGGAGGAAGTGCGTGGATGAGTGTGTGAACCCCTCGTTCCCTCTCGCCTCTTTTTTCCTTTCTGGTGAGATCTGAGGGCCCCTTAATGTACACAGAGAAAGAGAAGGGCCCCTCTCAGCGTCCTATAGACACTGAGACGGGCTGAATGAAGCTTTTATAGCAGGGAGGGCGAGTGGGGGAAACATCCATGAGATGAAAGGAGGGTTCAGTGTCATTAGTCACTTTATTCTATGTCACTGGTGGGTGCGTAAATAGGTTGGAGTGAGAGGGATTTCAAGAGGTTAGCTGAGGTTGAAAGCAGTGTCAAGTATTAGATCAGGTGTGCTGAGAACTGAAGCGAGATGTGGATGGACACAAAAGAGACCTCCAGGCCTGCATACGTTTCATATAAATCCCTTGTAATCACTGCAACGTGGGTACACGCTGTTGAGTGGTCTAATAAGTGATGCACCTGCATAAACATTTGAGTACTTGAACTTGCATGAAACAAAACATATCACTGAAATAGTAGGAACTATTGTTTTAGGCAGTAGAGTTGCCGACCAATTGTGATGTTGCTACTCTGACATGTTTTGGTGTTACACACATGCAGGCATACCAACACGTTCTCACTCCCAACCCGTCACATATTGACGGTCGGTCAGGGCCCCTCCCCATCACTTTACAGGGTACCCCTTGAGAGTCAGTTTTCAACGGGCAGGGCGTCCCATTGACTTGCATAGAGCTCCCTGAACGTTGGTAATAGAGGAGTTGGGATCGCGGCGAAATGCTACCCGCAGATTCATTCTCACAGCGTTTATCAACCTTTTTCTTACTCAATATCAAGCCACACTTATTGTTTTTACTTCTTTATTTTAATTGAATAATGTAGGACTTTTGTTGCCGTCAGTTATGGGGAGAGTAGGGGCTCAGAATACTGAAATCTGTGTTTCCTTCTAATTCTGTATTCTATTCTAAACCACACACTGTTATTTACTCAACAATAACACATAATTATCCTTGTGTTTATTTATTTGTTTGATTAATAAACACAAGTTGGAGTCCGTCAGGACCGAGGGTCGGAGCAGCTCATTTGCTTTACAGAATTTTACATCCGGAAGTAAGTATTCTCTACGCTTCACTTGACAAACCCTGTGATAGTCCTCAAGCTCTGTGATTGGATGTTTGAGTTTGCGCCGAGGGTTACGCCGAGCGTCGAACAGCACTTGAAATGGGATGGAACCACGGCAGACTGTCCAAAACTGGATTTGAACGGGTCCACCCCGTCCCCCCCTCCCCCACCCCGTCCCCAGAACTACACATGCTGGCTATAGTGTGTTTCGCAACATGTTCTATGGCACGTCTCTACTGGGAGTTGTAGTTTTAAAAGACGTTTTCGTATTTCCCATAATAAGAAGTTGCCAGTATTCAACTGTGTTCATCCCTGGAGGTTTAGGGGATAGGAAACACTCAAATTTAAAACATATCATTAATAAATGGGTGAAAATTGCTTGTGCCCATAATGAGCAGCATTAATATACCCACATGCCAGCTAAGGTCAGAAGAGCTTTATTTAACAGCTGGTCTTATGTCTGTGACCCCTCCTGTTGTTAATTGATAACATTACATTACATTAATTGATAAGCCTGAAACATGCACTTGTCAAGGTTCAGAGGCACATTGTGCAAATATGGCAGTAGCCATCGATCAGCTTAAGATAAGATATACTTTATTGATCCCAAGTTGGAAACTTTTGCGTTACATCAGCATGTGTAACAGTTGTAAATATGCAGTGGTGTTTATTTGTAAATAATTTAGTATAATCACACAAATTCTGTGTTTTATATTTAATAATTCTGTGTTCTTTATTTATTGATTGTTCAATACCTGACAAGGTCGGAGATGAAAAACTTGGGTCGCAGGTTCCTCAACAGTGCATTACAAGACATCTATCAATATGTGTGTATACCTCCAGCATTAAACTGTCGTATTCTGCACATTTCGTATACTATCTACATACATCTTATAAGAGTATAATATGTATAATATCAGTTAAAATAAGTGCTTAAACATACAGTAGTTAACATTGCAGGAAAGCAATATATTAGTACTTTGTCAGGCTTAATATTTATACCCCCAAAGCTTTTTTCTTATTCAAAATAAGACCTTAACCTAAAGTATTCTTTAAATAAAGCCTTATTAGTTTGTCTGTCTGTGTCTCCTATTAATATCTAATAATAAAAATAATAAATTACAATAACGTGCTTTAACCACCAGGTGTCCCTTTCTATCAGCTGTGCGCCGTTATGGTGTAAATATACCAATATACCGATTGGATCAAATATCAAAGTCAGCCGAATTAGTGTTGATACTGCAAGGAGACGTATTGTGTGAAGAGAAATTGAAGATTTTGTTTAATTGCTGATAGCCTATATTTAGAATCCACGTCACATATTCAGTTTCGGCGGCAGTTCTTCCTGTTTGTCCAGAAGTCTTCTCAGCAGGGCTCTATAAATAGCCAACTACGGCAGATATGTAATATTTAATGCAGCCGAACTGTGTATTAAAATGCCGTTATGTGATGACTTTCAAAGAGAAAAGCAAGCACACTCGGAATAAAGTATTATTTTATTTTTAAAAAATGTTTTCTGATTTCACATCAACAGGAAGTCCGGTTAACTAAAATGTCCGTGCGGAACAATACCCCAACCCATAGATCCGTGGGTGAATAATGTCAATCACCACATTACACACATCCCTTCACATTTACATTTTAATTTACATTAAAGTATTTCGTGAGGCCTTCTAAAATGTTTTAAAATATAATTAGGGTTTTAGTTGAAGAGTTTGTAAATTATTGCGTTGCACAACGGCATGTCCATTAATTCCACAACCACACACATGGATTAACATCGATTTAATACATTAATGTAGCCTTTGTTTCTGCTAAAAGAGGTGTCGACCAGCTGGGGCAACAAGAAAATCGGCGAAATCGAGTGTGACTATTAAAAAATAAATAATTATTATATTAATATTGACAATAACAACCGACCGTCGGGGAGCGTTCTCATGGCGTCTATTATCAACGCTATGGGAGGTCTATGAAGGTCTATGGGACGCCCTGCCCGTTGATAACTGACTCTCAAGGGGTACCCTGTCCGTAATAGAGTGACAGGGAGGGGCCCTGACCGATCGTCAACATGTGACGGGTTGGGAGTGAGAACGTGTTGGGCATACAGGCATGAGATGTAAGATGTTCACTTTTACTGGAGTTTAATAGAATAACTACCCACCGAGGTAGAAACAAGGTATTCTGTAGTCTTCCTGTGATACAAAGAGCAGAATACAATCACCCAGTGACCATCAACTGGCTGCCCGCGGGCCAAATCTGGCACACCAGACATTCTCAACCGGCACGCGCTGTGGCGCTGGCGGAGTGGTTAGTGCGTTCGCCCCCCACTCATTTTCTTTTTTACAATGTCTCGTGAGTAATGTGCAGTACCGGAGTCCAGCAGAGAGGCAGCAGCTGCGGGGCAGTAGCCTGCATACTGCGTAGCCTTCCCTGCCCTGAAGAAGAAGTGACCCTTCGTTAGCGTGAAGAGTCTGCTTTATGCGCTCCGCAGTAGCCCCGCTACGAGGCTCCGGCGACTTGACAGTATGAGCGTGCTCCGCTAGCACCCTCCGGTCAACAGCTTTAAAATTCAGGGCTATATATAAAAATAGCTGGCCCCCGATAGTGTGTCTAGGAATAATTTTGGCCCTTGGACAAATGTAGTTGGTGATCCCTGACTTACACTAACCGGCATAACACATTGACATGATATTCAGCACAAACACACACCTTATTATTTAGCTACCGGTGATTACACTACTGGCATCAGTCCATATCAGCTAGCAGGTGATGCACTGTTTCACATGAGACACTCGTCATCTAACAGGTAAAACTACAACAGTGGTGATATACTGAAGAACTAAGTACAATCCGCAAGTACTATTTTGACATACTTAGTAAAAGACTTCATTCAGAATCAGATTCAAAATCCTTTATTCGTCCCACATCGGGGAAGTTAACAATACAACAATTAAGAGATTAGTTGAGTTACATGTCAAAGAAAGAGACAAGCACACATTAATCAAATAAGTACACATCCATAAAAGTACGTGTTGGAGCTATACATTCCTTTATATTATTTAATAGTTACACATATATGTTCTTGCTGTTCTTGCTCATAGTAAATGTATTATTATTTATTGTTATTATTAATTAAAGTAGTAGGCATCTTTGGGCACTGGGTGATTTGGGCACCTGGTATAATTGTATATGTTGGAGACAGGTGATGGCGGGAGTAGAGCAACAGCAGGCATATGGTTTTTTACTAAAGGGAAATCACAAGGAGGCCTAATGAGAGTCACAAGGCATCATTATATGAAGGAAACCTGTTTATTGTATTTTGTTTGTTTATTGGTAATAAATGGAAATAAACGCACAAACGGATATTCTTTTCTGGACTTGGATCATTACCATGCATAAGATTCGCTCTCTGGTGCAGACTTGCCAACCTTGAGACCTCAGAAATCGGGAGCATTTCAAAACCACCGCGGGGGGGGGGGCGGGGGGTGCTAGTGGGTCGCCGCAGTTGTATTAGATTCACATTAACATGCTTATTGTAGTTGTAAGTGCACTGCCTTGCGGCCTGTAGCACCATTCTTGATTGAGCATATGTGTGGGCTGGTCCTGTATTAAATACAGGAAAGGAGTGAGCAGAGGGTAGAGTTGTCGATTCTTGTTCTGTTTTCTGTGATATATTTTACTCACCCTCAGTTGCGCGCGCTATTAAAGAGGCGCGCTACCATGGAAACCAAACAATGGTGTAGCTGTATTAAAGTCAGAGTGGAAACAGTACTGAGTAAATCTGATTATGTCAGAAATGCGGGAGAAATATGACCCCGGGAGGAAACCGGGAGATGGCAATGAAATCGGGAGTCTCCCGCGAACATCGGGAGGGTTGACAAGTATGCTCTGGTGCCTCAGCGTCAGTTTCACTTTTAAGGTTAACTTTCAGTTGTATGTTTGTACGATTTTGGCCGCTACAGTACGTATGTGCACTCGAAAAAGTAATTAAAGCATTACCGGTTTAATCGGGATTCTGTTTGAGACCAGTTCAAGTTTTTTAATGGCAGCACATCATGTACATTTAAATAAAACACCCGTAATTCAATGAGAGTAGAGATCTAGATCTAGACACAAATGGGGTGAAGCTTGCGAGCTAGTTCAGGCTGTCAACTCGAGCACCAATGATACATTAAGACGTGACGCACCTCGTCCCTCTTACAACCAACCAAACATTCTCCTAAACATGCCGCTCTATTTAAGCTGCCAGGTCTTCCTGCCTCTGCCTCGCTGCTGCTGCCACTGCTGTGTTCACTTGCTATTGCTGCGTTCATGTTCCTGCTGCCACTGCTGTGTTCACTTGCTATTGCTGCGTTCATGTTCCTGCTGCTGCCACTGCTGTGTTCACTTGCTACTGCTGCGTTCATGTTCCTGCTGCTGCCACTGCTGTGTTCACTTGCTATTGCTGCGTTCATGTTCCTGCTGCTGCCACTGCTGTGTTCACTTGCTATTGCTGCGTTCATGTTCCTGCTGCTGTCACTGCTGTGTTCACTTGCTATTGCTGCGTTCCTGTTCCTGCTGCTGTGTTTCATGTTGCTGCTGCTCGCCTGCCCCACCACCACCCCGGCTTCCACCTGTAGGCTCGGGGGATAGTTATCTAATCATCATTCAATGTTCTTTGTAAATCTGTGGAGTGATGAGGCCCGAGCCTAGACACCAAACTCAAACTACATGCTGCTTATAATAAACATTAAGAAACACATGAGTTGTCTGACTGAACTAGTATATGGGGAAAAAAACGTATTTTGACTTTACAACATTTTAGAAAAGGGTCACGTTTGACCCGAGTACAACAGAAAGGTTAATCATCTTTGTAATATCTTATAGGATGGACTCGACTGCATTGTGTGAACTGTTGAATCTGATTCCCTCTTATTCTCCGTCTTCTTTTCATCCGCTTCTCCCTCAGGACCTCATTGTGGATCAGACCATAGAGAAGGTTTCGTTCTGCGCCCCCGATCGCAATTACGACAAGGCTTTCTCCTACATATGCAGAGACGGCACCACCCGGCGCTGGATGTGCCACTGCTTCATGGCTCTCAAAGACTCGGTGAGCGGACCATTCATTATCTGCACCTTAGAGATTTTCATTATAGTAGTAACAAAAGTACAGCTAACTTCTGAAATCTTTTATTCAGCTTTTCTTTCATCGGCACGTCTGAAAGTTAAATGTGTGCCAAGGGTTTTCTGTCCATATTTAGACAATCTGGTTTAGGGTTATTGCCATGTAGATTTACATATACAATGAATTTGCTTTGGTGTATAATGGTGCATACATAAACACTATAAGAGGAATTAAGTATTACAAAAGTAAGTTAACTATTGTCAATTTAGAAAATTATAAATTCATGTTAACAAGAAATAAGTTCTGAAAGTTGCGGTTAGGTTTTATAAATGTGTGTTTATTTAATTTAATCAATTAGTACATGTATCAATTTATTATTTAAAGGTCACCTATCATGCTATTTTTAGGCAATAGCATAGGTCTCAGATATATAAAAAACATGCCTATGAAGTGTTTTGCTCAAAATACCAAATAGATCACCCATTCTAGCCATGCCTCATATCCCTCTATTTCACTTCCTGTTTCAAAAGTGCTGATTTGGGGAATAAAGCTTTAAAATTAAAAAAAAAAGCAGCGGTCTGAGCTCATGCGGGACCCGGCAGCTACTGTCTAAACTAAATACTGCCGTGATGAAACGCCATATCATGGATTATCAAGGATCTGAAACAGTATGGAGCTCAAAGGCTTTCTCTCTTGCCGGTTATACCACAAGGTGAGTTCCTTTTTACTTCCTGCTTCTTCACACACATGCTCTCCAGTACAGGTTAGCTCTGAGTGTTAGCGATGCTAATGTAAACACCGACCATATTACGTCCAAAACAGTCGGGCATTGTTTCTGATGGCAACGTTTCTGATTGGGCCGTGGGTCCACATTTCAGATATTACGTCACATCGGACGCAAATCTGGATCAGCTCCGTTGAAGCCCCGTTTTTAGGGATTTGGGTATTGAGGAAAAGAGAGGGTTTTACTTTCTGACGCAGCGTGAGTTCCCCGACACACAGGGGACTCATATTTATGTATAAAAGACATCAAAAAGTTCATTTTACATGATAGGTCCCCTTGAAGACATTTTTGAAGGGAAAAAAATGCAAATAAATTATTTTCTTTAAGCTTTTAAAATGTAAGGATTTTGTAAAGTTTGATATAAATATTAGGTTAATAGCTTTAGACCTAATCATTATCTTTGACTCATGGGATATTAATGGGCATATTCACATTTATGTTGACATAAAAAGTCAGTTCATAGAAATAGATAAATCAGTAGTTAGATTAATCATAAGATTCAGTCAGTAGGGGCTTGGACTGGGAGCTGTAGGGTCGCCGGTTCAAGTCCCCGAACAGACCTAAATATGGAGTGTGGAGCAAGGCACCGGTCATCCTCCTTCCCCCCTCACTCCCATTGCTCCCCGGGCGCTGTGCAATAGCTGCCCACTGCTCCTAGTACTAGACTCCTGGTACTAGGATGGGTTAAAAGCAGAGAAACACATTTCACTGTGTGCTCTGCATGTGTGACCATTAAAGAGGGGTTCATCCCTCCGATTCTATCTTCTAATTCTGTGTAACATATAATAAAGTATTTCAATCACTGCAGTCAGCGTTGTTGTTGTGTCCTTGGGCAAGGCACTTGCCAAATTGCTCCTGATAGCCCACAGTGCTGAATGTATGTAAGACGCTATGGATAAAAGCGTCTAACAGGTGTAATGTAATGTAGCAAGGCACATTTATTTACATAGCACTTTTCAATTTCTAACAACAGAGGGTGCTACATAACACACTTTCCGGAAAAGTCACTGGGAGACTTGAGTATTTTGTTGAAAAAAAGTTACATACAATCAAGAAACAGCTGCGGGTAAAATGTACCCATTGGCGGTTCTAGTGTTAAATTCCCAGAATTAGGATATTTAACCCTGTTTTAAGACTTCCCTCATGTGTCTTTGGCCTTTAAACCACCGCTAGAGTCTCTCTGTGTTTTTCAGCTAGCGTGATTTTTAACCTCTGGTGTTTCCATGTGACCTTGGGATGAGGAGGTTGTAAGTTTAAGACAGCAGTGATGGAGAGACGTTGTCATGGCGCCCTGAGGTTTCAATCCTGCAGTTTTTCATCAGCTTACACTGCATGCGGGTTGGATTATTGATGCGGACGGCAGAGAGCAGACCTGCAGGATTAGGAGAGGGATTAGACAGAAGCCTGTGGAGTTATCTGTCCATCTCTGTCTGTCTCTACTTCCCCCACACTCTGCATATCTCTTTATGCTCATCTTACACACAACTGTCTCCAATAGTGGCCGTCTGTAGAGAGAGGTGGTGGGAAAGTGGAATTAATTACAAAAGGCAGGAAGTAGTTTCATACGTCGCCTGGGAGCATGTTGACGTTTGACAATGGTAGATTTTTGAAGTTATTTGCACCCTTATCCAATCTTTAAAGCTGTATTTTGAAATGAACAACATCACACGTGTTGCTATACTCTTAAAAAAGCCATTACAATTAAGACAGCGTTACCCTAATTCTGCTTTTGTTTCAAATCAATGCAGGTTAAGTGGAGATTATAGACTGAATGTGCTACAAATACAAATATAGTATATTTTAATATTGTCTGCTTATCTGTATTATTGTGTTGCATTATTGGAGAAGCCTGTGACCTAAGATTTTCAACGACATAATTACTCTGTAGCTATGTTAGTTTGACAATAAAGAACCTTGAACCTTGAACAAAGGGGTAGTCAATGGCCAACAGTCCCGCCCCACTTTCTACCAAACCCATTATAAAACTCAGTCATCATTTTGATCTTAACTAGACATCTTTAACGTTTTGGGACCGTATCTTACATGGAAGATTAGATCCGATGCTTCTTATTGTTGTATATATGTTGCGACGCTATCATGGCGACAAAATCAGTCTACAGATAGTATTATAAACCCCTGGCAAAAACATGAAAATCAGCCCTTTGGCAAAAAAAAATCACATTAAATCGCTCTATTTCCCCCATTCACAATATCTCTTAAAGGGGCCCTTTAATGCCCATTCCAGGTTCATATTTGTACTTTGTGCCTCTACTGTGACATGATTACATGCTGAAAAACTTCTTTATTAATGTGACCTATTTGTTATATCCTACGTCCTATAGCCAATAGAAGAGAGAGTGTTACATAGTGCTGTCAATATGATCCAGAACTAAATATAGGAGTCCAAAGGAGGCGTTTCAGGCAGGTGTGTGGGAGAGAAACACATTGGATTTTAACCTTTGCACACCATTTACATGCACAAAAACCCATTTAGCACACTACAGGAAAGAGAAACAGCACACCTTTAAGACTTTAGTTATAAAAAATGTAAGTTGTATAAAACACCCCGGGAAATATGGCTAGTTTGCCTATTTATAGCATCTGGACTGGGAAATAAGTTATATACCAACACCTTTGCCTCCTGGTGTAGATGTGATTTTCAAACTGCTTTCTTTCTGCTCCTCCAGGGGGAGAGACTGAGCCACGCGGTCGGCTGTGCCTTCGCCGCCTGTCTGGAGAGGAAGCAGCGCCGCGAGAAGGAGTGCGGCGTCACGGCTTCGTTTGACGCCAGCCGCACATCGTTCGTTCGTGAGGGATCGTTCCGCTCAAACCCAACCTGCCAGCAGAGCAGCGACAGAGAGGACAAGCTGCAGGACAAGAGGAAAGGTAAATACATCCATCAAACTGTAATCATTCATCAGAGAGACATCTGGGAGGTTGAAGATGTTGCTCTGTTGGAGGAGCCTGTGACTTACGTTTTTCATTGCCATATCTACTGTAGCTAATGTGCACATGACAATAAAGCCTTGAATCTTGATATTAACTGGCAGATGCACAAAGTTTATATTAGACAACAATATTAACTAACACTAATTAACATTTTAGTTAATTGTTTCTAGAGTTGTTTGTTCCATATTTATATCCACTTGATTTCAAGTTCCTTTTTAATTAGCTTAGATTAGATGGGAGGCTTTTCCTTGCAAATACAAAATAATTCAACATGGATTACTGCAAACTCAATTCCCCAAATACTGTAGTTTACAAGACAAAGATGTCAATAAACTTTACTGCTGCCTGTAAGAAGGCATTTCAAAGTGTGTAAAAGAGTCGACCCTTGGTTTAGCTTAAGTGCAGCATGTATGTATATATGTGTATGTATACAGCAAATGTGTAGGTTGCATGTGTGTAGGTCGCGTTAACCGAATATTTTCCGTCTATGACGGATTTTTTTTAACAATGACGGAGAAATCTGAAAGCAGTCGGTCATTTTGACGGATTAGAACAAACTCGGAACAGCACTAAAGTTTCCCCTCAGCGAGGCTCCGGTGTTAAGCATGCCTGCCAAAAAGGAAATGATACCGTTTCCAAACCCAACTTTGCCGTACAGATCATTGAAATGTCTGAGTTTTGACTTTACGCTGTGCGCACTCCCGCGAGGTGCAGTGGGCATGCATAACACCGCGCTAACAGTTCACGAGCGTGCGCCCCGCCCCCGTTGACAGTTCTCTCTCTCCCACCCCCCCCCCCCCCAGTTTACTACCGTGCTCTCTCCCCCCCCCCCCCGTTGACAGTTCTCTCTCTCTCCCCCCCCCCCCACGGAAATGTTACGATCCTGTCCGTCAAAATGATGGGCAGCGAAAAAATCTAGTGCAACCTCTGGGGTGTATATGCATTTGTTTTACATGCATACACTCATCCAACAAAATGTCTGGCATATATTCGTGTGTATAAGGATCACTGGCAGTGATAGGGGATTACTTTAGTCGTTGTTATTGTTTGTCTGTTTGCATTGGCATATATTATGTTTACCATTACTATATGACAAACACTGCTTATTGATTGTCGAAACTATATAAAAAGATTTTGATTTGAAAAGAGTCGACCCTTAAATGCTAGTTAGCGAGCATTACACATACAGAGCAAACTCCTCCAGCGTCACCGCAAGAATGCATTAAAGTAGATTTTCAAGTAGTAATAATATAATAATAATCTTTATTTGTCTAGCAGCTTTCATACAATCAGTGCAGTTCAAACAGCTTCACATAGACATTTCACAGACAATTGATATCACACAGAATACAGTTACCAGCATAGACGTGTAAAAAATACATTTAATGCACCCCCTCCTCTCCCTCCAGACCAACTTTACAGCTGCCTGTCACAAGGCATTTCAGAGTGTGTACAAAGAGTCCACCCTTAAATGCTAAAACCAAGCACATATATAAACAAACTCCTCCAGCGTCTTACAGTAGCAAGAATGCATTCAAAAGTAGATTTTCCAACAGTAATGCACCCTCCTCCTCTCCCTCCAGACCAGCCCTCCTCTGTCATGCCGGCCCCCGCCCCTGGCTCCGCCTCCCCTCCCGAGGGTGAGGAGTACCCGATGGACCGCTCAGAGCCCGGGGGACCGCGGGCGATCCCTCGCCGCCACGCGCCCATCGAGCAGCTGGTGCGGCAGGGGTCCTTCCGGGGGTTTCCGGCCCTCAGCCAGAAAAACTCCCCCTTCAAACGGCAGCTGTCGCTCCGCCTCAACGACCTGCCGTCAACGCTGCAGCGCAAGACCGACTACCAGGACAAGAACCCTGGTGAGTGGAGAACTTACACTCACAAGTGATGATGATGATGATGATGATGATGATGATGATGATGATGATGGGACATGCTCACCTTCTAACCCTGGTCAATAATAATACGCTTTATTTGTATAGTCAAACTTCATTTTCAATCTTTCAGTTTGTGAGTACAGTCAGAGAGATCGAAATACCGTTTCCCACAATCCCGAATACAAAAACAAATATATATTCAAATATGTATAAAAGTATGTATACATCTATACTGTATATACACAATCAAAGCACTTTTCATTCACCAGGTGCTCAAAAGTGCTCCAATAACATGGCACCACAAGTTACAGCTAAAATCAAAGAAATTCACTTCAGGTCAAACATTTAAACCCTTTTTGAACACATGCGTCATAAACAACATCATTTAAAACATGTAGTGGTTAGTTAGGATACTTGGTCTTTTTATTTCAGCTGAAGAAGGAGTGCTAATTTTCCTTTAAAAGTATAAAAGGCATCCTAAACGTAACATGATTTAATTTCAGCTGACCCTTATGAAATGTATATGAAGAAACAAAACAAGTCAGAGTAGATTAGTTCTCAACCGTCCTTTTGCTACTTCTTAATAATTAAACTTTAAAAATAACAATTCAATCTTGTATTCTTCACAGAAATGTATGAAATCCTGAGGAATTGGCCGAGCAATAGCAAGTCTTACAAAACTTAAAATCAAAAAGCCTGACGCTTTGGCGACCCCTTGTGGGGTTTGGGACCCTCGTGTTCAGAACCAGTCTTTTAAAGCATCTGTTTAAGTTGTATTTTTTATATATGCCATGATTTTAGACCATTATGGGAACACGCTGGATTGGCAGCAGTTTTCCCACACCAGACTGACACCTGTTTAAAGGCAAGGCAATTTATTTGTATAGCACAATTCATACAGTAATGCAATTCAAAGTGCTTTACAGGATCAAACAGTGAAAACACAATACATTGAGAAGAAATACAAAACACACAAAATAATTAATTAAAAGCAAGAACATTTGAAAGCCATATTAAAAAGAAATGTTTTTAGACCTGATTTTAATGAAGTGCTCGCCATTCTCAGATGTTTCGGGAGTTTGTTCCATGCATTCGGAGCATAGATGCAGAAGGCTGCTTTCCCACGCTTAAAGTTGCTAATTATATTCATCACACATGCAACTGGAGAAATGCATTTACACACAAACAGCATATTTTAACAGAGGACCCTAAATGATGATGATGATGATGATGCACAAGGCTATTATTAGACAACATAATAATAGCGATGACCACAATCATCGCCATGGTCTGGTGTCTAGAGGGGATGAATCTATTACACAACCAAAATGCCCTTAGGGTACCTGAAGTTAAATCAGTTGGGATCCTTTCCCTCGCAAATGCAAAACAACACCTGACAACAATATATTTTGCAAACTCAAATCCCCAAATAGTTTCCAGGAGGAAGACGTCACGGAGCATTACGCTGACTCAGCACACAAACAGAAACACACATGTGGGATTCTGTGCTCCACTTGCGTCATGTTTGTTTGCCGACTCGAGCCCGATTACATTTTCCACTTCGCACCACTGAGGAGGTATGAGCAAACATGTTACAGAATAAACCTTCAACGCATCAGAAGTATTTGTGTTTTGATGCAGACCGTGTTCAACTTAACCCCAATGCCTGCCCTCTATTGAGGTGGTGTCATCATTGTAATTAGCACCAGCTCTGCATGGCTATTCCTGTGTGACTGACAGCTCTTTTTTACTAAGGACAATTAGTAATACCTCTCACAGGTACACACACGTACCTGACACACCCCCTCAGTGTGTGATTATAGTCATTAAGAGAGATGAGACTCTTCTGACTAGAATACTAAACCACAACATTCAACTCCCACTCTCATATTCGCTGCTTTCATTTCCGTCTCTACTTCTCCCGTGATGGTTAGTATATATATATATATATCATATATATATCCAGTGGTGGTGCAGTGTGTATCCTAATGTGCTCTCTTTCTCTCACACACACACACACACACACACACACACACACACACACACACACACACACACACACACACACACACACACACACACACACACACACACACACACACACACACACACACACACAGCCTCTCGGCTCCCTTGTGACTCTCTGAACAATGTGTGTATTGATTTGTGCGGCCAATCAGCCGTCCTGGTTAGCCTTCAGCAAGCAAACCCTCAACCTGCAACTCAACTGAGAAAAACACACACACACACACCATGTATACATCACTTCAGGGGACATTACATTGACTTACATGCATTTCCTGGAGACTTATCCTAACCTTAACCATAACCAACACATGCCTAAACCTAACACTAATCCTAACCAAGTCTTCACCCTAAAATTAATGATTCCCCTCATGGGGACCTCCATTTTGTCCCCATAAGGGAGGCGAGTCCCCACACGGACTGTGTAAACAGATTTAGGTCCCCACAAGGATAGTAATGCTAGGCGCCACACACACACACACACACACACACACACACAGACATTTGAAGTGCCTCTGAACTCTGCAGGACATTGACAGGAACAGGGAGAGAGAGGGATCACTGGGCCCATAGAAATCTTTAATGTGAGACCCTGCTCATGCCTCCAGCGTCCTCTACACTCTCAGATATAATCCAAGGTCTACTACACACACAATGTCCATCCCTTAGACTCCTTTGTTTACGTAGTGACATCAATATGTAACACTCCCGCTTCTATTGGCTAGCGCTCAAACACATTGTAGGCCCTACTTGAAATGCTAAGGGGCGACACATTTCCAAGCGGTTGACCAATCACAACAGAGGCGGCCAGCTAACCAATCACAGAGCTGGCCAGGGCTCTGGTTTCAGACGGAGGGTGAAAAGAGGTGCTGCAGCACAGGCAGTATGAGAAAAATAAAGAGCTTTTTGAACATTAAAGCATGGAGACATGTCCCAGTAGAGACACTAAAAACTCAAATGAACCTGAACATGAGTTAAATAGGTCCCTTTTGAATGCTGTTGCCACTACTCTGATCATGGGTCACATTACCCTCTATGTTAAGGTCTATTGTTTAATTAAAAATATGGGATTTCCATTTGTTCCTTAATAGTATAAATTAAAAATATTGTATTTCTCAATGTGGGAAATAAACACTCGTCATGGTCTGCCTTATTATGGACCTGGGTATACATTTGAAACTACTCAACGCCTCTACATTAAATTCTCTGCATATGCATGATATATAATGTAACCACAATGTGAAAACAGATCATCATTAGACTCCTCGTTGTGAAGTGTGTTCAACAACTCTGCGCGATAAGCATAGGTGGAGGCAGCTGAAGAGGAAGATTGAAGGAGAAGACCGTTGATAAATCCTCTGTCTCCGAGGCCCTCGTTGTGAAGCGAGGGCCTCGGAGTCAATGAACGGGGAATTAGATATGATATCTATTTATATCTGCGGTCTGTGCAGGAGAGGTTTTAAAGATGTAAGTCAGAAGGGAACATGATGCCGTCTATAATCCCCTCGCTGGGCGGATCAGTTACAGTTGGTTTAAAAGCGTGGATAAGCTGAGCCAAATCCACCTTTGTCTGAAACACAAAGCAATGACATAACAGGCTGAAATTAAATACATCGGGCCGTTCACACAGTTCCTCCTGGCCTGCATACATCTGTGACTAAGTGTCACCGTTTTATTTTTAGTAAGAAGGTCCAGATTAGCACAGTGTCTTGAAAACCTAGTGTTTCTGATGCTTTTTGGGTCACTAGGAGGTCTGCATCTGCTCCAGTTTCTCTGCTTTTGATCGGACTGTTTTGCAAAATGATTAAATATCTTCCTCTCCTTCTCTCTGTTTGTTTATCCCTCTTTTTTTAATCATCTTCATCCCCTATTCTGCTTCTTCTTTTTCCTTATCTCCATTATCTTTCTCCAGAGATGAACCTGGGGTTGCAGGATGATGACGACGGCACCATCAACGCTCTCTGCAGCCAGATCAACAACTCCTTCACCAATCCAGCAGAGGAGATGTTCCACAACCCCTGCTTCTCTTCAAATGGCCCTCCAGCCTGCACCGCGCCCCCCGCCCTGCCCCCACCACCGGGAACCCTGCAGGGTAAGAAAGGCTGCATAAGTCACATTCTTTTTAAATATTGCACACTCTTGGGCAATTTCACAAAAATAGATTGCAGCCACTGATAGCACCTTGAGTTGACACTCTCTGCCTGTGTCAAGGTCTTATTCTCTACTAGTTTCTGTCTTTTTATATATATATATATATTTAGGTGAGATTTCTTCATTATTCTAAGGACAAAACATTGCAACCTGTCACCACAACCCACACACAATAAATATACCTAAGCAGGGTATATGCAGGAATCCTGAAGTCGAATGTAATACCCTTTAAGACCCTTTCCATACATGTTAAGACCTCATCGCCACTTGGAGTTCTAACCGGTTACCTTGGCGACACACTTTACCTCACAAAGTGACTATACACAGTATTGATTGTCCTTCCTCCTTATCTTCCAACCATTTGGACGCAGACTTGCATTTCCCCATAACGATGTTGTTTAACAACCGGCGTAAACGGACCTTCGCACGCTATCAAGCAGTGAGCGCGCGATGTCCTGTTCAGATGACGTCAAATC